>AWOL01S0017112.1:13076-32235 GCA_000715115.1 Nicotiana otophora
TATATATATATATATATATATATAAAAATGGACCTTACCAGATAGGCCGTCACTGTAACGATCCGGCCGGTCGTTTTGAGTATTACAATATTGTTCGCCAATTTACTGCTCAATTTATGCTTTACAGTTATTTTATGACTTGCGAGGGTAATTGGTTCGAGTCCGATGAGGATTTGGAATGAATTGCAACGCTTAGTTTCAAGGTTAAAGTTTAAATTGAAAAGGTTGACCGAATGTTGACTTATATGTAAACGAACCTGGAATAGAGTTTTGATAATTTCAATAGCTCCGTATGGTGATTTTGGACTTAGGAGTGTGTCCGAAAAATTATTTGAAAGTCCGTAGTTAAATTAGGCTTGAATTGGCTAAAAGTGAAATTAAAGTTTGAAAGTTTGACCGGGGAGTTGACTTTTTGATGTCGGGATCGAAATCCGATTCTGAAAATTTAGAATAGGTCGGTTATGTCATTTTATGACTTATGTGCAAAATTTGAGGTCAATCGAACTTGATTTGATAGGTTTCGGCATCGAATGCAGAAGTTGAAATTTTTTAGTTTTGTTAAACTTGAATTGGGGTATGATTCATGATTTTAGCGTTGTTTGATGTGATTTGAAGCCTCAACTAAGTTTGTATGATGTTTTGGGACTTATTGGTATAATTAATTGATGTCCATAGGGCCTCGGGTGAGTTTCAAATGGTTAACAGATCAAATTTGGACTTAAACAAAATCTGAAAATTCTGCCTTCTGGTGGAATTGCACCTGCGGATCTCGCAGGTGCGATGTCACGCCCTAAAACTACGTGACCAGCGCTCGGTATTCTACCAGACTCGAGTGAACTATCCTATAGATTAATACACATGTATATACCTAATAGGAGGATGTGAAAGCATCTTCAATTACAGTCATTTTAAGATATACGGCAAAACATGAATAATGTCTTTAAGTAAATATTTTTCCTTTGAAGGCAAAGCTTCATAAAGATGAAAGAGAGTTTGTTTCATGCACGCCACGTAAGTAACCATAGTATTACAATCCAAAATGGATACTACTATTGTCTATGGAATTTCTATGACACGGAATGGAATAGTCAACCAAGGCATAACCTGGTGGATTAAAAGGATAGTAATTTAATAAAATCCTCCATGAATACTAGCGTAGAGTCTCACCAAATAACGTCAACGGGAAATGTAGAGCTTCCCTATCCATGCGGCCCAAGCTGCTCAGGTCCAGTCTCTGAAAATAGAAATGAAAATGTGGCCGAAAGGCCTAAGCTCCACATGCCTAGTACGAATCATGAATTGTTCCCCAAAAGAAAATAGGACAAGATTTAAAAAGATATAAGATATGCAATAACAATTGATATCAAGAAAGAAGCCTTCATATCAATTAACAATTTTGAAAATAAAATAAAATAATATGGTAAAATATATTTTAAAGTCTTCCTTTAGCACTAGTCTTTGCAAATCGTGTTAGATTTTTCATTTACCGGGAGCACTATACCATCACCGACACGAAAAGGTCAACTAGGTTACGTACCTAGTGGTAAGTATCATATACCTTACTTGCTCAGGTCGTCTCATCGTTGTACCGCACGAATCGACTCAGTCATGCTAATAAAGTAGCACAATAGTACCCCATAATGGAAAGTACTATGCCGTAGTTCCCAGCCGTAAGGTAGGTTCTATGCTTACACCGGCACATGTAGTTTCATGACCTAATGAGGAAGAGTGTCCCAGGTTAATCTCGGTGAACTTAAGTAACTCCAAAAACCTTAACATTTATAAATGACGATATTCATAGCCAAATCAACTATTTGAGAATAGTTAAATCTAAGATATTTCACAACTCATATATTTTCATTTCGAAAATACTACAAGTGTTATTCCTCATTTATTTAGTTTTAAAAATTTGAATAACATTTCAAGAAAATAATATCCATAGCACTTAAATCTTTTATGATGCAAGAAATGGTACAATCCCAACTCGCTCGTCCCCATTGGCTGGGACTCACATTTAGAAATTCAATTTAATCGTGTTTCGATATGAGTTTGGAGAAAAGCTCTGAGGGTAATAAGTTTCAACGTACTTCAAATTGCTTCCAACCTTACCCCAAATGATCCAATAATGCTGATGAGTCACATTCTACATATACAGACTCATATAATTTAATAACGTGTTACAACAATACCAACCGAGCCAACTAAGTGTTTAACACTTAAGTCCAATTTCATAAGTTTAGCAAAAATCCTCATTTCATCATTTGAAGGTCAATCCTTGAATTTTAACTCCAACTCAT
This sequence comes from Nicotiana otophora, assembly GCA_000715115.1. NCBI lineage: Eukaryota > Viridiplantae > Streptophyta > Magnoliopsida > Solanales > Solanaceae > Nicotiana > Nicotiana otophora. The sequence continues at coordinate 15,374 of AWOL01S0017112.1, forward strand.
TCGTTACACGTGTTATGGGATCTAGTCGTTCCACTAAAAACTCAAATAACATCATTTAAACAAGACCTAACACTATTCATCATCCCTACCAGCCAACTCTTCAATTTCAAGACTAGCTTCTAGGGATTTTATGAATAGATGTTTAAATACAAATCTAACTTCATAAATATACTCTATTACATCCATGGAGTATAATACCCAAGTTTGGAGTGAAGGGATTACCTCTTTGTTAAACCTAGAATTTTTAAGGTTTGAGCTTCTTGAAGTGTTCTTGAAATTTGCTTCAGAAATCTAGGAGTTCCATAATGTTGGAGGGTTAAGAGATGTAATAAAGGAATCAATCTACCAAAGAAAGGCACTTAATTCTTACCTTAGAGATGTATTAATGGTACGAGACTCCTTTCTCTTCAGAATTCGGATGTCGCATGGGACGCGTCACATGGTTCATCGCATGCGTCCCGGATCTTTCAATTTGTGTGGTCGCCAACTTTGGCGCTATGGGATAAGTGCACTGCCTCAAATTTTGGCTGCTTCAAAATCGAGACATATAACCTTTCATTTTTGTTTGCCAATTTACTACTATTGGACTTTGTATTCTTTGTCTCCTTGTCCCCTTACTTCATGACATCCTTACTTTTCCAATTCATTTTTAATTAACCTCCTTTGTTGCAAGCTTCATTTCTTTATTTTACTTTCACTCATTTTCATGAATATTATATAATATTCATTCCTTTGAAGCTTAAATATTTTCCAAATGTGCTTGAGGACTTTTCTTAGCCAACGTAACTCTTTGTTTCCATTTCGTTTTTGTTCCCTTACTAATTTTCATTAGATTCATACTCAATTCATTTGGTAAAGTAATTATCCTTAAGCATTTCATTAACCTTGTACCATTTAGGTACTCTCATGCGGTTCGAATTTAATGGAATTACATCATTAAGCTCAAAATTAACTCGAATTAACTATGAAAGTTCACGGAGCTTTACATGCGAGCTCGCAAAAGCGAGCTTGGTTGCAGAGAAGTGGAATTAGATTGGCAAAGGTAGGGGTCGCAGGTGTGCACGCAGGACCGCAGAAGCGGACTCGCACTTGCGATGAGTTGATCGCACAAGCGAAAGTGAGAGGGGAGGGTCCTGATCGCAGAAGCGACTTGGGTTCCACAAATGCGAGGCCGCAGAAGTGGTCCTCTTGTCCACAGAAGTGAAAGAAGCCTCAGAAGGGGGGAAGACCTCGCGTCTGCGAGACCGCACATGCGGTTAAGTACTCCGTAGAAGCGGAAACACTGGGCATGCTATAAAAGCAGAAGGGTCCGACATTTTTGCCATTTTGGAAATTCCAACCACAGTTTTGGGGCGATTTTTCAGAGAGAATTCACGGGAAAACTTGAGGTAAGTCACTTGTGATCATTGTTAGTCGATAATATTGAATTATCATTGAGTATTCCTACTAGATTACGTATTTTTGAGGTGTAATTAGAGGATTTGAGCCTGGGGATTTGAAAATGAGATTTGGGGATTTATAGGTCGAGTTGTTATCAGAATTCGGTAAATTTGGTATGGTGGGACTCGTGGTTGAATGATCGTTCATATTTGTAACGTTTTTCGGGTTTCAAGACGTGGGCCCACTGGCAATATTTTAATGTAATTTTGGATTTTTGTGGGAAAATTAGTATTTTAATATGGAATCAATTCCTATAATTTGTGTTGACTAAATCGAATTAATTGTGACTAGATTCGAGCCGTTCGGAAGTTGATACGTGCATAATGGAATTTTTGGAGTATTGTTTAGCTTACTCGATATTGGATTCGGCTTGTTCGAGATAAGTAACTCTTCTAAACTTGGAGTTGAGGGTATAAATCCCTGAATTACGTGTTATATGATTTATATGGAGGTGACGCACATGCTAGGTGACGAGAGTATGGGCGTACATCATAGAAATTGTGACTTGAATAAATTCTGTGGAGTTGTAAAAACTAAAGAATTATGTTATTACCCGCATATCCTCTATGTGCTAGAGAAATTGAGCAGAGACTCGTATTAAAGATCATGTTTAGGCTACGTGCCGATATTTTGGGACCCATAGAGTTGTGTTGCTGTTGAATTAATCGTTTTAAAATATACATTTCATACATAGTCATATTCATCCCTTTGTGAGGATATTTATGGGATCGGGGATGCCCGCCTGCAGCAGGCCATATCGGCATTATTATTATATGGATTGGGGTTGCCCGCCTGCAGCAGGCCATATCGGCTTTATATCACGCTTGGGCTGAAGGAGCCACTCTGAAGTCTGCACCACCCCACAGTGAGCGTAGATGATTTATATTTGGGATGGACTTCCCATGGCATGGACTTGTCTTATTTATTTATAATGGTGATAAATTTCCCTGGACATGGATCTTGTTCGAGTCATTTACATTTGGGGATATATTTACCCCTAGGCTGGATTGGCCCTATACAGTACTGAGTGACTGACTGTCATTCGATGTGTGTGTGTGTATATATATATATATGAGATTGATCTTCCCTGGGATGGATTGGCCATATACAGTACTGAGTGATTGAGTATTTTGATATTTGAGTATACGAGGTTTCCACTGAAGTGCATCACATACAGTATGTACACTGGCATGTAGATATAGAGATGTCATATTCCTCATATCAATCAGAATTGAGTTATTTTACTTGCATTGAGCTTAACTGTTGAACTTGAAAGCATGCCTACATTTCTGTATTGTTATTTTTATATTGGACTATACCTGTTGAGCTCGTCACTACTTTCAGCCCAAAGGTTAGTCTTGTTACTTATTGAGTATATGGGGTCGGTTGTACTCATACTACACTTCTGCACCTTGCGTGCAGATTTCAGATGCTGATGTAGTTGCGTACGACGAGAGCTGGATCTGAAGATGTACCTGCATTCTAGTCATTGATGCCTCTTGTTCATGGTAGTTTGAGAATTTTAAATCTATTCATGTATATTTTAGACAGATGGCGTATTTTTATTTCACACCAGTTTTGTAAACTCTAATCTTAAAAGCTCATGATTTGTACTACCAGTCCTTGAGAGTGTATTATAGTAGTTAAATATTAATTGAATCGGATTGTTGTTATTTGACTTATCTAGCAAGTGAGGTTAGGTTCCATCACGACTAGTTGGAATTTGGGTCGTGACAGTCACAATCCAATCAGGAAAAGCTTATAGATATGCTGGCTTCTTGCCAATTATCATGCACGATTTCATAAGAGTATTTTATCGAAATGACGATGCGTACAGCTCGATCCATCATAACATTTTCCAAACCATAGATACATCTATTTTATTACATAGGCGAACATACCGCTCCCATGAGAGTGTGGTACATAATCGTACCGAGGCGTACGACCTGATCCATCATAATGTGCGCACTTCCGGGGGACGAACGACACGAACCATAGATGTATGGATCCTATTAGAATAAGAAGCTTTGACGGGTCCTTGACCCTACTCACGAATAGACGTGTGAGTTATAAAGTTTTAAGGGAAACCTATTGATGAGAACGCATAATGTGGGAGGAATTCGTAAGAGGAGTACAATTATATAGCGGCTAATAATGAAACTCGTCGAATCTCTACAATAGCAGGTCCATTACTCTACACAAGTTTAGTCTCAAGTCGCAATGTAAATTAAAGGAATTTAATAGGCAGAAGACAACTCAAGTAGTGCAGCTATAGCATGGTGTGAACCTAAGTCTACCCGGACGTAACATGAATCTAGCTACGCACGAACTCTTATCACCTCGTGTGTACTTAGCCCCCGCAATAAGTAACACATATCAAATACATCCTGCGGGGGTAGTTTCCCCCTTACAGAGTTAGACAAGAGACTTACCTCGCTCCGAAGTTTCATAACTGGCTCTAAGGCCTCTCAGTACCTCAAACCAATGCACGTCGGTCCAAAACTAGTCAAACAATATGCAAACCAATCAAAATATATTCTAATACCCATAATTAATCAATTTAAACAATTTCCAACTCTGCTAAAAAAAAGTCGATAAAATCAACCCTCGAGCCCATGTGCACGGATTCCGAAAATGCTTGGAGATAAATCTTAACCATAACACTACGAACTCAAATATATAATTTATTCTCAATTCCATGTCCAATTTCGTGGTCAAAATCCAAAAATACCAAATTCTAGGTTTTCTACAAAAATCCCAAATTTCTACTAATTTTCATGTTTAAATCCATGTACAAACCATGTATTTAACTTGTAATATGTGGGAGTCACTTACCTTGTGTTGCTTGATGAAAATCTCCCCTTTAAGCTCTCCAAAATCTCCCCTACCAAGTGAAAATGAAAGCAAATGGGCCAAATCCCGTTTTTAAAAAAAGATTAACTACCCAGATGACTTTTCGCATATGCGGAAACATTAGTTGCTTCTGCAGCTACGAGTCCTCTTCTGGGGCTCCCTTCACGCCCTTCAACCTCCGTATTTGCAGCCCCTCCAGTGCTTCTACTCCTTCGCTTCTGTGATGCTTCATTCGTAGGTGCGGTCCTTCATCTGCTGCGCCCTGACCGCTCATGCGGTCTCGCTTATGTGGAGCCTTGACCGCTTCTGCGGTCCAGCGCCAAAGGCCTAGCCCCGCTTCTGCAATGCCTTCTCCGCTTCTGTGGATACGCATCTGCGCCGCCATCTCTGCATCTACGGGCCTTCGCCCAGATGGCCCAGGACCACTTCTGCGACCCCCTTGGCCGCTTCTGGGGCTCCGCGCCTGCGGCCAAAACCTCGCAGGTGCGGTTACACCAGATGTGCTGCCACCAACACTTTCATAAGGCCAAATTCGATCCAATAACCATCCGGAATCCACCCGAGGCCCTCGGGGCCTTAATAAAATATACCAACATATCCCAAATTACAATACGAACTTAGTCGAAGCCTTAAACCACGTCAAACAATATCAAAATCATGAATCGCACTTCGAATCAACTTATTATTTTCCAAATTTCCAAGTTCTATATATCTTGTGCCGAAACGTATCAAATGAAGTCCGATTGATCTTACATTTTGCACACAAGTCATAATTGACATTAGGACCTACTCCCACTTCAGGAATCAAAATCCAACCCTGATATCAAAAATTCCACTCCCGGTCAAACTTCCCAAAAATTATCCAATTTCCAACTTTCGCCAATTGACGCCGACATGACTTACGGACCTCCAAATCAACATCCGGACACGTTCCTAAGACCAAAATCATCATACGAACCTGTTGAAACCTTCAAATCCCAGTTCCGAGGTTGTTTACTCAAAAGTCACACCTTAGTCAATTCTTCCAACTTAAAGCTTCCAAAATTAAAACTTTCTTTCCAAATCAACTTTGAACTTCACAAAATGCAATTCCGTCCACATGTATAAGTCAATATACCTGAAGTAAAGATACTCAAGGCCTCAAACTGCTGAACGATATGCTAGAGCTCAAAACGACCGGTCGGGTCGTTACAGATATCAAATCTACCGATTGACCGATATATCCGATATAAGTTCACTACGGAAAGTTCAAAGGGAAACCTATTTATCTAGATGCAATTAATACTTTCATGTAAATCACACAATTGTCCGTACATTTCTTTGTCTTATAGCCATTCCCCATTCATGTGGGGATTGTTGGTATTGAAGGTTGGTGAATTGGACGTGGAGGGAAGAAATTTAAAGGGAAAGTGAGCTCTCTTATGCTTTGGAAAGAGCAATTGTCCCTCATTGGTGGTGGAAAGAAAAGTGAATGTACTTATATTGAGAAAGCACTTCCCATGGTATTAAATAGGTTGGAAAGAAGGTAAGTCCCGCGCCGTCATTGTCGCTCGGTCGCTCGGTCGGCCTTCGCTTTGGCTTCGACTTCGGCTTCGGATTTGATCAAAGATTGATTGATTAATTATTTTGGACAAAACAAAATCAATTAATTAATTAATTTAATTTAATTAATTATCTAAATGTCATTCATTTATTTTTCGGATTATTTTAAATTCTTTTCCCAGTATATCTTTGGACGTTCCTACCTGCTCCAACAACCATGGCTGGTTCTGAAAGGTTGCAAACTTTTAAGAAACAGTGCCAGAAAATGGCTATAAATATGCCTTGATCCCATATTTTATTTTATTTTTTTACGAAATTTTCTGAACTTCTTCTCCTTCTTCTGCACAAATAAATTTCAGTGTGATTTACAAGCACTAAGTGGTTCGCTGTTCACCAGCGTTTTTGGTACCAATACTCTGGTGAGTTCAATCGTTCTATCCTGGGAGGATAATATTCCAACACCTCGAGTACTTGAGGAAAATAATATTCTTAAGGACACACTGTGCTCAGTGGGCTCGATTTTATTCCGAAATATATTTACTGATTCTGGTTTCTGACAATCTCGAGTTTCTGCCTTATTTTTGTTTTTCTTATTTCTATTTTATGTTACATAAATTTACTTTTTTGTAATATTATTGTCACGACCCGATTCTCCTATAGGCCGTGATGGCGCCCAACATCGTCGCTAGGCAAGTCAACAACGAACTAACTATGTAATTACTCTTTTAAATAAGTTTTCAAGTATCTAAATTCCATTTATTAAGAAATTTAAGAGGTAGAAAGTTTAATAAATAAAACGAAAGAAGTTGAGTGAAATCATAGATATACAAGTACTCCAAAACCATAAAGTCTACTAGAATGATTGCCAAGAACTGGTGTCATAAGTGTATGAGCTACTAGTAGAATATACAAAATACTGAGCTACTGTCTGAAATAAAGTAGACAGAAAGTAAGTACAAACAAAAGACTTTGAGTGCTGCAGAACGGGCTCGGGAAGCAGCTCACCGCTAAGTCTCGGAGTATCAAGAGTGTGCACCGGGATAACCACCAGATGCACCTGTCTGAGAACCTGCATGGTTAGTGCATAAGTGTTGTGTGAGTACATAAATAACATGTACTCAGTAAGTATCAAGTTTAACCTCGAAGAAGTAGTGACGAGGGGTCGATATCAACACTTACTATGGGCTAACAATAAAGGAATGCAGAAGTTCTAGATAAGCATGAGTTATGTAAATAATAATAATAACTCAATAACAAACAAGAAAATAAATTATCCTTTCACAAATGATACATCCCGGATCAATTTCTGTCTTGTATAATTTTAACCTCTCCAACCATAAAAGAAATATCAAATATAATCAAACTCTGGTTATCACGCACGATTATGCCGAGGTCGTACGACCCGATCCAGAATAACGTGTACACTGCCGAGGGTCATGCGGCATGAACCATAGATGCATCTATCTACTACCGAGTTGTTCGGCCCGCTCCACAAAATGAGAAGATACTTTATGAACATCCGATTTAAAAGTTATTACAAAGCCAATATGCAAAGAAGCACAATTTTTATTAACGGGCAAGTAGCCCGCCAAAACTCAAGTAGGTGAAATTCGGCCTTTTACAATTCTTTTATCAAGTTCTAATATAATTTAGGTACTTTAATTTAACAAGTAGGGTGCAAATATTACATGTATTTCATGATTCGGGTCCTAAACTACCCGGACATAAGCATAAATAGTAGCTACGCATGGACTCTCGTCACATCGTGCGTATGCAGCCCCCACAATTTGCAGCAAATAGCAATTTAAATCACATATGGGGTAAATTCTCTCTTACAAGGTTAGACAAGAGACTAACCTTGTCTCAAAGCTCGTTTTCCGGCCTCAAAATCGCCCTAAAGCCTCAACTCGGTGCCAAACGACTCGAAACTAGCCAAATGTTAAATAAATTAATCAATATACGCTCAAAAGTTAATTATTTAGCTATTAGAGTAATTACCTAACCCAAACTGAAAGGTTCTTAAAAGTCGCCCCGAGCCCACGTGCCCGGATTCCAGAAAACTTCGAAGATAAATATTATCCATAAACTCACGAACTCAAATATATAATTTCCACTCAACCCTACAACCATGTTCGTGGTTAAATCTCATTTTTATCAAAACCTAGGTTTTTGCACTAAACCCATAATTTTCCATAATTTTACATGTTAAAATTTACCCATAATCTATGTATTTAACTTACATTGGATAGAAATTACTTACCTCCAATAGCTAGGTGAAAACTCCTCTCCAAAAGCTCCAAAATCACCCCAAGAAAATGAAAGAAATGAGTCAAAAATGGCCTAAGTCACGTAATAAAGGAACCTTTCTGCCTCTAGGACTTCCACTTCTGCGGCTCTATGGAAGCATCTGCGGAAAGAGCCTTGCAGATGAGGCTCTCCCTCTGATGGCCACTTTCGCATCTGCGGACCACATGCCCGCTTCTGCGGGACCGCTGCTGCGACGTGCGTGCCACACCTGCGGCTTTTGCCGCTTCTGCGACCGATTCCTTCGCACATGCGCGTTCGCAGGTGCACGCCCTCACCCGCATCTATGGTTTCTGGGCTGCCTACCCTGGGCTGTTTCTGCGACTGCTGGCTCGCTTCTGCGAGCTCGCGCCTGTGGCTGGCCCTCCGCAGGTGCAATGGCACCAGAGGCTGGATGCTTCAGCTGTTTGACCAAGGCCAAACGTCTTTCGTGCATCATCCGAATGGCATTTGGGCCCCCCGAGGCCCATCCAAACATATCAACAAATTTCTAAACCTAAAACGAACTCGCTCGCACCCTCGGAATGCAGAAAATAATATTAAAACTAAGAATCACAACCCAAAACCAATAGGATCAAACTATGAACTTTAAATTCTTCCAACTTACTCCGAATGCACTGATTCATACCTAAACTACTTAGAACGACACCAAATTTTGCGTACAAGTCCTAAATAACCATACGAAACTTTTCCAGGCTCGGAATCCCAAACGGATCTCGATAACACCAAAACCTACTCCAACCCAAATTTAAAGAACTTTAAAACCTTCAATGCGCCAACTTCCATTATTAAGCGCCGAAACGCTCCCGGGTTATCCAAAACCCCGATCCGAACATACGTCCAAGTCCAAAATCATCATACGAACCTATTGGAACCGTCAAATCCCGGTTTTGAGGTCGTTTACTGAAAGTATTGACCAAAGTCAAACTTAGCCTTTTAAAGCCAACTAAGGAACCAAGTGTTTTGATTTCAACCCGAACCCTTTCAAATCCCAAACTAACTATCCCCGCAAGTCATAAAACAGAAAAAGCACATACAAGGAATTTTATTTAGGGGAACAAGGATCAAGAAAGCAAAACGACCGGTCAGGTCATTACAATTATATTACAGTAATACAGATTGGTTAACTCATCGGTATATTGAAAATGGAAAACAAAGAAAAACTCGTACTATGATGATCAATACTACGAGAAGGTGGCTAATTCTTGCTAGTTGAAAATCCTAAATATTTATGAATTTGCATTTGTAATATATTCAAAAAATGCAAGAAGAATCTGAGGACGATATCCATCTTTTCTCGACTTTGATATGTAGAGTTATTGGTTTAATTTCTCTCTGCTTTTTTTATTTTTCAGTTTCTAAATAATTGTAATTTTTAAAAAATGTAGGTCCGAAATGAATGAATTGTTTAAATAATAAAAAGGGAGAGAGAGAATGGTGAGCAATGCTTTTCCATAGCATATTCTACCACTTTTAAGCCTGTTTTTCCTACTACTTTCTAACACATATGTATAGATAAAAATAAAAAAGGAAGTATCCAATGTTTAACTTTCCTTCACAATGTACCCTTTCTAGTTGCTTCTAATTAAAAAAAAAGGATTCAAATAAATATCAACGTTTAAAAAAAAGAAGAGAAAGGATGTTTTTTACATTAAATATAAGCTACTAGATAATTATGCTGCTTTATTTGTATTTACGTGTAAACACAAATTTCAGTATCTGTTTTACCGGGATCAGCTGGGGTATGAATGTGGAATGGATTGAAAAAAAAAGCTAGCTTTTTTTCCTTTTTGGTAAGGAATTTTTACCTTCTTATACTATATATGAAACTTTTTTATCCTCTCTAATCAAATTTTAACTTAATTATATGGGCATATACAATTTACTAATTATACACAAATTAGTTTTAAATGAGTACCCCTTTATATTAGAAATTGAATAGGGAATCCTCATCCATGCGCTCAGCTCTCTCTCTCTCTCTCTCTCTCTCTCTCTCTCTCTCTCTTTTCTTTCCCCAATTTTCTTCCATCGTTTTTGTAACGATCCGACTTGTTGTTTTGAGAATTGACGTCCCCTTCAGCAGCTTAAGGTCCCAAGCAGCTTTGTTATATGCATTATGACTTGCGTGTATGGTTGAGTTTGATTTTCGGATGATACAGGATTAAATTGAAAGAACAATTCTCATGTTTTTTGAGGCTTAAGTGAAAAGGGTTGACCAAAATTTGACTTTTGTGCAAACGACTTCGGAATAGAGCTTGGATGGTTCCAATAGCTCTGTATGGTGATTTTGGACTTAGGAGTGTGTCCGGATATTTATTTGAAAGTCCGTAGTTGATTTTGGCTTGAAATGGCGAAAGTTGGAAATGGAAGATTTGAAAGTTTGACCGGGAGTTGACTTATTGATATCGGGGCCGGAATCCAGATTTGGAAAGTTTGATAGGTACGTTATGTCATGTATGACTTGTGTGTAAAATTTTAGGTCGATCGGACTTGATTTGATAGGTTTCGGCATCGAATGTAGAATTTAGAATTCGTTAGTTTTCATTAAGCTTAATTGAGGTGCGATTCATGTTTTAGTGTTGTTTAATATAATTTGAGGTATTGACTAAGTTCGTGTCATGTTATGGGACTTGTTAGTATACTTGATTTGGGCCCCATGGGGCTCGGATGAGTTTTAGAAGAGTTTTTGGAAGAGTTTGGTGTTTTGAACATAAGCATGTAATGATCCAAAGGTCTATTAGATCAAAATTCGATTTCGAGACTTCTAGAAGTTTGATAATGAATTATAGGAATGATCTGGAATGTTTGGTCTAATTTCATCAAGTCGAGATTGAGTTTTTAGCGCGAAATATGAGTTAATTATTAAACGAGTGAAATTGGTATCGCATTGAGCAAATGAACTTCGAATTGAGTTACGATTGAACGACTAAGTTTGTATTATTATTTGTGACTCATAGGAACAAGAATCATCGAATTCCGAGTTCGTATGATAAAATTAGAGCCTTTTTAGTGAAATAATAAATTGCTGGTGCAAGCAGGTTCTGGTGCGGACCTTTAATGACGGGAAATGAATTTTTAGTGACGGGCAATGGGTTTTTATTGAGCAGTTTTATTTGTTTTTAGCTCATTTCAATATTTTTGGGCGAAAGAACACGGCTTGGGGCGATTATTCAGAGAAATTTCACAAGAAATCTTGAGGTAAGTCACTTGTGATCATTGTTAGTCAATAAGATTGAATTATCATCGAATATTCCTATTAGATTACGTGTTTTTGAGGTGTTCGAGAATTTGGGCCTAGAAATTTGAAAATAAGATTTGAGGATTTGAATGTCGAGTTGATGTCGGAATTTGGTAAATTTGGTATGGTTGAACTCGTATCGGAATGGGTGTTCGGATTTCGTAAAAATTCTGTCGGGTTCCGAGAGGCGAGCCCCGCGTTTACTTTTGGTCGACTTTTTAATGCAAAATTTTAAGTTGACGTTTTATTAGTCGAAATTATTTTTGTTGAATTTTAATGAAGTTATACAATTAATTTGGATAGATTTGAGATGTCCGGAGGTCAATTCAAGCAAGAAGGTTCTTTTGGAATATCAGCATAACTTCAAAAAAGGTAAGTATCTTACCTAACCTTGAGTGGGGGAATTACCCCTTAGGCATTAAGTCGTATGTGTCATTTGTGTAATGTGAAAGTCGTGTACGCGAGGTGACGAGTACGTACTCAAGCTTATATGTGCAAATTTTATTGCTTTAAAGTCTTAGGCATCTTTATGTATTACATTGAAAATTGCTGGCACTTATTAATCCTTATTTGTCATGCCTCATTCTTTGGTTGTCGAATTTATTTTATATGATAATTTGGTGTGATTGCTATTTTGATTTTTATTGAATTCCGTGTGCTTGTTGAGTTGACATTTCCTAAAAATAATTACATTATGGATTTTTCATATGCAAATAATTAATTAAATAAGTTTAAAAAGAGGCGTTAATATATTTATCAGAAATTTGGATTAAAGAAGCGGTTGTGTCTTGCTGAGTTAATTTTCCATCTTTGTTGTTGCATATTTACTTTTGGAACTATGAGACGGTACCTTATGAGCTTCCCTGTTGCATATTTACTTTTGGGACTACGAGGCGGTATCTCGGGAGATCTCATGTTGTATATTTACTTTTGGGACTACGAGACGGTACCTCAGGAACTCCCCTGTTGCATATTTACTTTTGGGACTATGAGGCGGTACCTCGGGAGCTCCCCTGTTATGTATTTAATTTTGGGACTATGAGGTGGTACCTCGGGAACACCCCTGTTGTTTATCTCTATTTGTTGTGTTGTTTTCTTTCTGTAATTTCTCATTGTTTACTTCTCAATCATTTCATTATATTATTATATCTTATGCCTTGTGACTTGTCCGTGGTAATATTGGCACGTGAGTTGTCCGTGCGGTTGTGATGAAAATATGGGCACGAGGTGCCGTGGAAATATGAAAGTGGGCTGAGACCCGTAATTTTTATGATTTTGAAATGAGGTGTCACATGGTGACTTTTACTTGAAAAGAATTATATTAGAAAGATTTTATTTGAAGAATTTTATTCGAAAGATATTTATTTGAAGAATTATATTCGAAAGATACTTATTTGAAAGGATTATATTCGAAAGTTATTCATTTGAAGGAATTATATTCGAAAGATATTTTATTTGAAAGGATTATATTCTAAAGATATTTATTTAAAGGAATTATATTCAAAAGATATTTTATTTGAAAGGACTATATCCGAAAGAGTTTATTTGAAATATTTTATTTGAAGAATTATATTCGAAAGATATTTATTTGAAGAATTATATTCGAAAGATATTTATTTGAAAGAATTATATTCAAAAGATATTTATTTGAAAGAATTATATTCGTAAGATATTTATTTGATAGGATTATATTCTAAAGATTTCTATTCGAAAAACTTGCAGATAAAAGATGTATATCTTGAAGGACTTGATTAATTGGTTATGCTTATGTTCATTATTCGTTTGGGTAATATTTATGGTGTTCTTGCTGCCTTGTTGTTTATATCACTAGTTGATTATTGTTGCTATCATTACTATTTGTCTTTCTATTATTTTTGTATGCTATATCGCATATGTTATTTGACTAGTGAGTGAATTGATTGTACCTCGTCATTACTTCACCGAGGTTAGTTTTGATACTTACTAGGTACCGATTGTGGCATACTCATACTACACTTTTGCACATTTTTGTGCAGAGCCAAGTATTAGAGATATCGGACTCGGACAGAGTTAGTGTGTTGATCGCGAGGATTCAGGGTAGAGCTGTTTGGTCGCCGCAGTCCCTTGGAGTCTTTTCGTTTTATTGTACAGTCAACTCTTATTCGTACAGTATTGTATATTTGATCCTTGAGATCATTGCATGTATTCAGTTAGAGTTCGTGACTCAGTATTACCAGTCTTGGGAGATTGTTATAATTATTTCAGTTGTTGGTTTCGACACTTGCCTTAAATTATATGTTTAAAAAAATAGCTCGAAATGTAATTGTAATCGGTTTACCTAGTCTTAGAGACTAGGTGCCATCAGGACGCCTGTGGTGGAATTTTTGGGTTGTGACAGTTTTTCTCTGCTTTTCATCCTCTCTTTTTTCGAGGAAATTCATCAATGGATTTCAGTTGTTATAATATATAGTTTTAACTTAGCATATTCCTTTCATGTTGCATAATTGGTGTTCGAATTGAAATTGTCAATCAACAAATTTTGAAGGTATATGATTATCTACTATTTATAGTCATTAAAAAAAGCTCTAAAACTTTGAATTCGAATTTGAGTTTTCAAAAACTACTGTTTGTTTGGATTGGGTGTTGTTGCAAATAATTGAAAATATTTTTTGGAGTTTATATCTCAATTTTGAGAGTGTTTGGTGAAGATTATACTTTATTTTGGCTGAATTTTAGATTGAAATTCGAAGAAGAAGAAGAACACATGACCTACAAAAGTTATGAATTTGTATTAGAGTTGTATATAATTTGTATTTAAATTGTATTATGTTATAGTTATATATTTTTTTATTTGAATGTTGTATGAAAGTTAAAAAATAGTTGTATAATATATGAATTGTTGTGTGAAATGTGTATTTAAGTTATAAATACTATCTTTTTACATAAAATTATTTATATGTATCAAAATTGTATTAAAAGAGGAAGTTTTGATTGGAATTTCAGAGAGGAAGAAGAACATACCACATATAAAATATATACAAAATACATATTGTATAAAATTTGTATGAAAATTATATTTAAGTTATATGATATTGTAGTTGTATTTAACTAGGTAAGAATGATGTATAAAAATTGTAGATAAGTTGTAAATAAATTGTATACTGTATAATTAATTGTTCTTCTCCCCCGGACATTTTTTCTTTTCTCTAAAATCTGTATATGAACATCATTAATCCAAAGTGAAAAACGAAATAAATTCATGAACTCAAAATGGATTCAAAATTAGCCAAGATTATCTTGAATTAACAAATATTGAGTAATCAAGGCATAGGTATTTTGACATTACTGTAAGGCCTCGTGTTTAAAAGACATGAAGTAGTTAGGTGATCTGTAAAATATTTATGTGAATATTTGATGTAATTCTCGTGCAAGACAAGTCGACAATTGACGGCGCAAGAAAGCATTTTTACTTGAGTGATTTCATGATTTTTGCTTTGAAAAAGATACGAAGTATCCCATTAAATTTCTATAACTGAATCCCATAAAACTGAAATTGATTGTGTAACAAAATTCCGTAACGTAAGACACTAATAATGAATTTTACACGGAGAGAGGCGATAGAAAATAAGGAAAGAGGAGAGAAAATAAAAATAAAAAAGGGTGTAACTGAATCTAGGGGTGTTAATAGTTAGGTTCGAACGGGTATTTTCTAAAATTTATACCATACTAATTTTTTGGTTATTCTATTATGCATAACCAAAATTAGACTTTTCGAAACCGTCTCAATCATGTCGGTTTCTCTTCGGTATCGGTACGGTTCGGTTAATTTTCGGTATTTTTTTTAAATGTCATGTAAAAGTCACTAGTAGAAGTAGAATGCAATAACATACGTACTTTTATAAGACTTAACAAACTCTCTAGATATTTTTACTCTTTAAAGTGTGATGAATTAAAAAAATATTAAAAATGACCGGAGTATATATCCATAAACTATTCTATATCAGCGCAAAAGAAACTAAACAAGGATATTATCCGAGTTAAAAGATATTAACTAAGTTGGAAGTCAAGAATAAAGTCTATAGAAGATTAAATATTCAAAAGATAAATCTAAATCATATGAAAGAAAACATATTTAATACATTGTAGTTTGCTACTAATCGCTGGAATAGCTTGTGTCCTGCTAGTGAATATGTTGGAAATAATTTAATTTCAATAAGAGTAGCATTATAGGTTTGGAAATTAAGATTTTGAGTTTAATTACTTATTTGCTTGTAACTATTTTCACAATTCCAAGTCCCAAGGTAAATTTTAATATATTATTACTCTTAAACTTAATATATAAATATATTTTTCACATGTAAATTTATTCGGTACGGTTCAATATTTTTTCGATTTATTTTTATAAAATAAAAACTTACCTTAATTATCGGTACAATTATAGATTTATATAAAAAAAACCTACGGTTTTATTAAAAGAAATCTTAAAATCGGTTCGGTACAGTACGTTCTAGTCAGTTTAGTCGATTTTTTAATATATCCATTGATACCCCTAACTGAATCCCCTAGTTTAAAATATTAATAATGGATTGTAAGCAATTCTTGTTTAGCACGAGTAATATACAAAATTAAGGACAATTTTAGTAAATAAGTTTCATTCATGTATATGAACAGCAAAAATAAAGCAATTCATTTTTGGGTCCACTTTTTGAGCATCATAAAGTGAATTTTGTGTATAAAAAACAAAAGATAATGCTTGTCAAAGTTCTAGGTCTTTTTTTTTAATAAAATGGCCCCACAATCTATTTTGTTACACTTTGTCAAAAGTATCTAAAAATTCCAATTTCTCAGTTTTGTCTTCCACTTAACTCTAGTTTATTGTTGACCACAGATTCATCCTATTAAGAAAGAATATTTAGAAAATTTGATGATTCAATGAGCTTTGTATTTATTATTTTTTCTAAACATGAAATAAACACTATTCAGCTGTTAAGAACATAAACAATATTCTTTTAATGCTCCTGATTTTACTTGATACTACACTACCATTATCCAAATGTTATAATTATTCATAAAGTTATTATAAGTACTAGAGGCGAAGCTAGTCTTTTGGACGTGGATTCAATCGAACTCAGTCATTCAGAATCTATAAACTTTAAATTTTGACTTCGTTTCTGATTAATACCACGTTTATACATGAGTACTATTCTTTTTATCTATTGATAGAATAAATATTAGTCAATAATCTAATACTTTTTTAACATTAATTTGCATTCGTATAGAGTTAATATTTTGTAGAGTATGTAAAATTAATTATTTGTGGACCTACATATCTAAATTAATTATTTCCTTGTGCTATGATTAGTTTAAGCATTAACGAAAGAATTATGCGATTAATTAGTGAAGTTTGTGTACGTGTGTGCATACACACTTGTCTGTCAGAAATAAATAAATAAATAAATAAATAAATAAAACACATAACTATATTGCACTTAGTTATTACTTTATC
>AWOL01S0017114.1:0-14918 GCA_000715115.1 Nicotiana otophora
TCGTTGCCGCAATAGTCGCAGAAGAATTTCCGTTATCAATTGTCATTTCTCACTGTAAACAACTAAAAAGTTCAATTAATGGAAAAATCAGAACAGTACACAATATTGTTATTAACAAAAAAACAGTATGTATAATAAATAAAACCGAAGTTTTTATATACTGTTTTACAGAAAAACGATGAAGTTTTTATGTTCTTCAAATCGTCTTACTAATTTCAATACTCTGATGAAGTTTTTATATCTTCAAATCAGAATAGTAAAATTCAGAAGGAGTAGAAAACCACACAGGTTTTAATCTCCACAAACAAAATACAGAATATAAAAAAAAATNGATTGTTATTACTCTGTATTGCTATAATAAACAATTAAACTTTCTGATACAGGAACACAGTACGGGGCGGATCATTGGTACCGGGCGTGAATCAAACGGATTTTATTACCTTATCCTTGCTAAATCACATGGACTCACATCTTATCTTCCTTCAACAACTTATCCTGTTACTAATTCACCAGATTTATAATGACGGCGCGAGGCTTGCCTTTTTCTTAACTCTTTAAGAGCTAGAAGAAGCGCAATTATATATATACCCATCAAAAGCCTTTTCTTCCTCCGATATGGGACAATGTCCCTTTCCCAAGGGAAACTCAAATATTTCATTTTNAACTCTTTAAGAGCTAGAAGAAGCGCAATTATATATATACCCATCAAAAGCCTTTTCTTCCTCCGATATGGGACAATGTCCCTTTCCCAAAGGAAACTCAAATATTTCATTTTTCCTCCATTTCTGATTCACCTTCTTTAAGCTACACAAGCTTAAAATCCCAACGAGATGAGGGGTTGAGAATGTGAAGGAGCCATATGTGCATACTTTCTTGCAACATTTGGTAACTTTTGGGATTAGTGAAGGATGAGGATTTTGATTTGTACAGGAAACTTGTTGTTGGGTCTGCTTGGAGGAAACAGATGCCTAAATTGGTTGTCTCTCTTGGTCTTGGTGATAAAATGCCTGGTAAAGTTTTTTGTGTTAATGTTATATTATTTTGTTCATATTATTGCTTTGGCTTGAGAAACATGAGTAATTTCCCAAAAAAACTAGGTGATAGCAGTTACCCGGTGCCTGTACTGGTGGGAGATGGCAGTACCCGGTGGAATAGTCGAGGTGCACGCAAAATGACCTGGCAGCACTGTCATATAAAAAGGAGTACTTTGTCTTTCATAGTCTTATAATTTGATGAAATAAGCCTAAGTTAAGTGAAATGCATAGCGAGGAACTAGCTGTTTTTGGTGTGGTTTGTCTTCTGTTCAGGTGGAAAAGGTTAACATGCCATAAGTAAATTTTTGGGAAATTTTACCTGTGCTTGTGACTTTTGAGTAGGTCTGCAGTCGAAAGGTCTAGTTAATTTGGAAGTTTAGGTGCTTAGTGGATTTGACTTGAGAGATCATTTTACTGTTTACCCTTTTTATTCATATCCGTGATTGAGTTCGTTATGGTATTTGTTCTTGGAGCTAAATTGGACTACTTTCTACTGATATACGCTATTGGTGTTAGAAAATCTTATTTTATAAGGTCCAATGTCGGATCAGAGAAGTGTATCTTTGCAAGGTAGCAGCTTCAACAGGTGTCTCCTTGCTAGTCGCAGGCTAAATGGTCTTTTGTTTTATGCTAGTATGTTTTACTAATTTGAGAGCATTTGTTGGGGTAGTGCAATGGATTGGAGCTCTGAGATTTAGCTTTTTCCTAATGATAAGAGTCCTGTTTGATATATGTTGTTCTTTCATGGCTGGTCATCTCCTTGTTCTGGTGACTTAGTTTATATTTTTGTGCTCGAGTTTGACTTCTGTATTTCCTGAAGTAAACATCTAAAACAAGTGTAGATGTCTTAGCACATGTAGCCTAATATTTTGTGGTCATTGTAAGCCACATGATGTAGAAGGGATTTATGTTGTTATCATGCTTAGTGCGAAACTCTTTTTAGCATCAACACTTCCTTGTCCACGCATCCAACATCTTCTCATTTGATGTGCGTTTTCCTTGCTTCAACCAGCAATCCCAAACTTCACTGAAATGATCTGAAACCACCTCGAAACTACAATATATTATTTTGGCAATAGGTAGGATTATCCGACTAGAAGTGAAAAATATTAATTTGTAGATGATATATTAGTTATATGAAATTTGTCTTGGTTTAAAATACTAGAAACAAATTACATCTTGTGATTAAGGCGTAGTTGAAATGAATCCTGGAAGCAAAGGGGCACTAGATTAAGCCTCATGCCCCAACAGTTCTTGTTGGCGTACTATTTGTGAAGTGTGATGGATGAAATATTAATCCTTAGTCCACCACTTTGTATTGGATCATTGAGAAAGAACACTATGGGGAGCATGTTGACAACATGATCTAAATCTAATCTTCCTAGGAGAGTACATTTTGCTTATGCGCACGAACCTACATTTAGGATCTTTTAGTGCATCCCCTGTTTTTCCTATCTGGTTGCTTTCATATTTGTACGCTATGTAATTGTTTTGTTTGTCCGTAGGTATGTTGGGTAGTAAGTTTAGGGATTCTCACAGTACCTTGTATGTGTTTAGTTGTTCATATTTGTCTATGTTACTCCAACAAATTATTTTTGGTATGTAAGCTTACTGTTGTATCCTCTTCTTGTCTACATAGATGATTGAATAATTAATCAGCCGAGGACAGCAAGTTGATGCCGTACATTTCACTTATGAAGTTGGACTTGCTGATAGGTTCCCTCATGTTCCCCTTCTGAAAGCTTATCTAAAAGATGCGAAAAAAGCTGCTACTGCAATTCTGGAAGACCCAAATAATTCTGGTCGAGCTGCGGTATCATCCACTTCTTTTTCTCCTGTTATGTATATTTTCATCCAGCTTTCCTGTATCTTGTTTAAATCTTTTCTCCACATTGTCTCAACTGTCTTGTTCTACGTTAGTGGTAGTTGGCAATATCTGTCCTGACTGTCTTTCTGCTATCCTCTCCCTGCCTGTGAATGCAGCCAAGTTCAGTCTTTTTTTTTTGGATAAATATTGGATGCTCAGTTTTGCCAAGATTTGCATATTTCCCTTTGTTCTTGGAGAGGGTCTAGACATAGTCATAAGTGTTGCCCTATTCATTTGACCTAATGTTGGAAGAAACTTTAGTTTCTCTCATGCCATTTATGCCATTGAAGACAGACTTAATTTGGACTTGGAGCATCGACATGTTGACAGGTTTGAATTTTTCATTCTTTATAACACTTGTGATTGCTTGTTAATTACATTTTAGGTTAGTTTAACATTTTATTAATTTGGCAATTAAATTGAAACGGCTGCTGCATAAAAACTAAGTGTCTATATGTGTAGTTGTGCATTCTCATTGTAGTCACTTGTCCTCTTTGAGAAATTTATCACTGTTTCTATGCTCTAACAGGAAGTATATCATAAGTTTGAAATAGGAAGATTATCAGAACTGCAGCAGCTTTCCCTGAATTCTAGTTTCTTTCAAGGTTAGATTACTAAAGGGGATGGGAAGTTGCTCAAAATTGCAGGCTCTCTTACAGCCATTTTTGAAATAATAATTTGATGTCGATATTTCAGTTCTGTTCTAGTTGGAATTCTAACTGGAACACTTTAATAGGTCAGTAAGTTTCTATCAACTTCATGAGGAGTATTTGTAAATGAATTTAGTCATATCTTGTATCATTGAATTGAAGGAAACATGGATAACTAACTTGTTCCACATTTTTCTCAGCATTGATCATTTATGATCCGTTCTATTTATCATGGGCTTTTGTACTTGCTTTTTGCTGCACTTCTTTGTTATTTAAACAGTGATTATCAACCTTTCTCTGCATTGAAATTTCAGAACTTCCCTAGCTTGAGGTCTAAATTTCATCATACTAGAACATAAAAGATAAACTTCTTAAAATTATTCATTGGCTGCATCAGTTTAATCAAACAATATTTACTCTAATTGTTTAGCTGATTTGGTGATAAAATTATTCATTTGTTTTCTAAATAAAGTAGCTAGTAGGAGTTTTTTCACTAAAGTGACATGACTTTTTCTTTTAACAGATCAAGAACTTGAAGTCTGAAGAACCTATCCTTGAAGAATGTGCGGAGCACGTTGAAGCAGAATAGAGTTTTTGTTCTGTTAGAGTGGTTTAAAGATTTTGTCATTTGTACATCGTGCTACAATTCTACTGTCTGTTTTTAGGAGTTGATAAAAATAGTATCATGCAATTTGAATGGATATATTTATAGACAGTATGGTCCTTCAGTTCTTTGTAATAAACAATGAAATTTTATAGAGTATGAATTTTGATTATTTGGTATATTTTTAGATGCGAGGTTGTTGTATATACGTGTGTGAGAAAGCATATGGTAATGATTATTATTAGATAACTACAGAGAAAAATATAAATTGGTGTAATTATATTTATTAAAATATCACATCAACGAAGGGAAATGTGGTCTTTAAAACTCTTTAACAACAGGATTATCAAATGGTTACATGTGCATTAGCGAAGGGAAATTTGGCAATTTGCGAAGGGAACACCGGTCGCTAAATAGGAATAGCGACGGGAAGTTTTATGGTCGTTAAAGGAATTTAACGACTGGATTCTAATCCGATCGCTAACTTTTGACGACGGAGCCTTTAGCGACCGGCGGCGACCGGATTTTGTTCGACTGTTATTGAGTTATAGCGACTGGATTTGGGCTTTTAACTACTGAATTTCCTTCGCTAAAAGCCATTTTTATTATAGTGAAGTCTCAACCTTTTCGTAAGAGAGAAGAGAGACTGAGGTCGTTAACCATAGAGATGCCACTTGTCTTAATATATGTGTCTCTCAGAGCTGAAGTTGCAGTTGATAACACAATAAAACATTTGGACAAGATAAAATTGAGGATTTATCACTGTCCCCTCCATCTGTTGGCTCCATGCAGATTGATAGAAGCAATGGCTCTTGCCATAACTCACCAATGTTTGAAGATTTCGGATGGAACTCCATTATTTTGGCAAAACATTTTTATTTGGCTGAAAATAATGGAGCTCTAGTTAAGTATTTTTACTGGTTTAGCCCAAAAATAAAACTACACAGCCGATTTGAATTAAATAGTTATTGCATCCTAAAGAAAAATAAAAAATACTTATAGAATTGATATTTCATTATTTTGGCTGAAATAATTTTTGTTTGGCTAAAAGTAATGAAATTCCAATCAAGTTTTCTTTTTACAAATTTGGTTGAAAAAAAGAAATATATAATTGAAACAAATAACCATTGCATCTCAAAAATACAAAAAAATATGCGTAAGGGTTTTAGGGGGCAATTAGAATCTATTTATTAATATAAAGCAGGGACCTAGAAGTGTGATGTGACACCTTTAAAAGTCAGGAATTTCATTTATCTTTAATCTCCGTTTTTTTTAGGGGTTTCATTTTTTTCCCCTTAACAAAACCCAAACGGTCTCACTGAAAAGGCACCACTCCTCTTATTGAAGAATCCCAACGGTTCACGAAAAACAAAAATGGGTTTTTATTGAAACTTTGTGTCAATTTTTGGATTAAATTCACGTCAAATTCTCTTTTTCCTTTTCTTTGCTTCTTGGATTATAAGTTTTACGCCAAAGATTACACAACTTTTTCTAACGTATAGTAAAAGAACTGTTGTTGGTCAGACATAATGATAATCTCACTTTTGTTTAGACCTATAACACCTCTATATTTTAAGATCTTTCTTCAACAGATCATTTGAATCATACAAGATATATTATAAAGAAGAAGTTCACATCAGGAAGAGAAAAAGTAGAGTCAATCTTAGTGAGTGGGAAAGCAACAATTTAGGAGAGGCCGAAGAAAAGAAGAAAAGAGAAACGTAAGGGAAAAAAGAATCTCGATTTGTGTCGTCTTCTTCTTCTTCTTTCATTTTTTTTAATTTCCACCCTTTTTCTTATTCTTCCTTTTTTTTTAAAGCATATTTTCCATTTCTCTTTCCTTTATCATTAATACATGATAATTTTGAAAAAGATACGACAAAAAAAGGTGTACAGTGTAGATTTTACATAATTCAATATATTTTTACACATATAACTGAAATTTTTATGCTAACATGTAGCGGAAAGAAATAAAGAAAGAGGAAAACGAGAAAAATAATTAAGAAAAATAGTGATAGAATAGCAACTTGATTCTGTAATTGGAAATTTGTGGCCGAACACTTTGAGAAAATTGTGACGTAACATTGGGATTGTCTTAATATATCCTCTATTGTGAAGTGCCTTCACATTCTCCATTTTGCATGAATCACATCACTCACATATAAAGAGTGATTAAAGTGAGTAAACTTTCCTTTTGTTTCTTTTAGTAATGGAAAAATGAAAGAGAAATTATATTGGATAAATTACTTATGGTCGTCCTTCAATGGAGAAGTATAATGATACATGGTGGATATATAACTTTCCATGATGATTTAAAGATTAATTAATTTACCAAAGAAAAAAAGCTTCATAATCTAATGACAATAATGACAACAACGCAATTTTACCAAGGATGAAGGACAACAAAGTTTTTATCTATACGCTTTACTTTATGTTTGTTACTTTTACCAAAAAATATTTATTACTATTGTATACATGTAAAGTTATTAAGTATATATAGTTGTAGTCTTAATATAACTTTTTTCTTTTGGCCTTTAAATTATTTTTTGGGCAACTGATAATATGACAAGAGTTGAAGCTAACCAAAAATAATATTAATATGCATAATTTAATATAAAGTTAAATAAATAAAATAATAAAATACGTTTTTAAAATTCACTAATTTATTTTTGTGACCGCGCTAAGCGCGGACAATTCACTAGTTATGAATAATTTAAGTGCGCACTAAATAGATGAAACCAAGTAGTATAAGGGTTTTTTTAGGTGTTCCGCCACACACAAACCGTAGACTCTCAGACTCGAGAAATACACACACAAATAAAATCCAAATTTTAATTTACCTGCAGTTGTGTCTTTATCCATGTAAATCCATGGCGTTGGAGGAGAACGGCGGTGAAGATCTGAAGAGCAAGGTGAACAGGAGTCGTCCGATTGGTCCAAATTGTCGGATGATTTGAAAGTTGAGATTTTGTGCCGGTTACCGGAGAAACCTCTGATTGCGTTCAAAAGGGTGGCCAAAGATTGGTACTTTCTGATTTCTTATACTTGTGTTCCTAGATTATCTCCACCATCTCCTTCTGCCCTTATTTGTGGTACCTTTGGTCCTGGTTTACTAGTGACCCATCCAAGTCCACCACTGTAGTATTCACTCCATATGGACATTATCATAACCTCTTTCATCAGCGTCGTTCACTAAATAACTGTCGGTTCTTACTTGGATTCCTTGCCCTTCCCATGTATGACTAAGCATCTACACGACTGCTGCAACGGTTTGCTTCTTATATCCCGTAGTGACTACGAACCCACTCAGTATTTAGTTGGTAATCCAACTACGAGGCAAAATATTACCATACCTATTAATTCAAAGCATCAAAATTCCAACTTGGTAGATTGTTCACTGGTTTTTGATCCAGGCGAATCGTTAGAATACAAGATTATTCGGTTTGTTCACTCGGTTGTTAAAGTCACTATTAGGTTAGTGGATGTTTATTCTTCTGAGACTGGAGACTGGATCAAGTACAAACTTCCTCTTGAGCCAGAGGTTTCTGGACTAGGGTGGCTTAAAACTTCCGTCTATCTAAACGGAGTTCTGTACAAGATATCTCGTGATGGATGCCTCATTTGCATTAGCGTAAAATCCAATCTTGCTAATTTGAATGCTTGGTCTACCAATGAATTGTCATTTCAGCTGATCACAGATGACTATGTAGGTTCTATTGGAGCATCAAGAGGCCATCTTTATTGCTTCAATTGAGATGCATCTAACTTTCTTCTTTGGAAGCTGAAAAATGGTGTTCAATGGGTTCTGGAGTACAATATAAGCATATATAGGTTGATTCATAGTTCTTTTGGCGGTTATTACTGTAAGGTCTTGGGAGATAAGGTCTGGACTACCTTTCAGCCTTGTGTCTTTCTTCCTACTCTGGACGAAATTCTCATTGAAACTTCGTGGTTCCTCGTAACTTATAGTCCTAAAGAAAACAATTTTGAGTGGTATGACATAGAGATGCAAGACAAGAAGATTAGGGCAATCTTTTCTTTACTCGCGAAGCCTTGTTGTCCTCAATAGCATCATCCATAGGGATTATGAATCATCTGCCTCGTTCAGTAAGTACAAGCTTATTTATACTTGTATCGTGCTATTCAAATTGCATTTGTAATAAGAATGCAAACAAATTACTTCCTCCATTTCATTTTTTGTGTCTTAGTTTGACTGGCATGAAATTTGAAAACATAAAGAAATAGAATTATTTTATCTTTAACTAAAGGTGTATACGTTTCAATTTATGTGAATCTGTTTGACTGGACATGAATTTTAAGAAAAAATAAAAACTTTTATAATTTGTGGTCCTAAACATGTCAGAAAGGGGTCAAGAGTATTTGTGTGGTTATAAAAGCTTTTCATTAAGGGTAGAATTGAAAATTTAAGCTAAATTGTTTCCAAATTTAGAATGGGGTCATTCTTTTTGGAACAGACCAAAAAGGAAATAGATTCACATAAACTGAAACGGAGGGAGTATAATATACCAAAAATAACCTTTGAGTCTTGTGGGTTTTTAGTCATGTCATGTTATTCCTACGAGGGGTGTCATTAAGGTTAAAATGTGAATGTTGGAATTAAAAGCTTACTAAATATAGAAAGAGGTATTCTTTATGAAACAGAGTAAAAAAGAAATTGAGACACATAAATTGAAACAGAGGGAGTTTAAGTTAGTAATAGTTCAATCTTCAGCCACCCTTCCCCTTCTCTTGTTTTCTTCTTTTTTTTTTCCTATTCTGTTGCATAGATTTCAAAGTGCAATCAGACTAAATATTTATTTTTATTATTATTATTATTACTTCACACATTGGTAAATTTGTCATTATGCATGTGTACGCTGCCAAATTGACCGGATTTTTTTATTATGTTCTTCAATTATTGAGTGTAAGATCAATAATACCAAGACCACTAAGAAAGAGCAAAACCCATATCCGCTTAAGCAATATTACTCTGATTTTTTTCAAGAAATAACATAGGGTCTCCAGGAATGGAGGATAGAAATTGATGTTTGGAGTGTTGCTATTCTTGTTGGTATTTGAAGTGTCTGCTATTCTTGTGGAGGGTGATGGCTGTTTCGGGGACCTTGTTTTCATTTATTTTTGTAACTGCCATGCAGTAGCCAGGATCTTGAGGTTCTGGGTGCACTATTACATGCACAGATGTAAATGTAGTTTCACCGGGTTCAATTGACTCTAGTATCACTTTCACGGAACACAACTGTATATTTTAGAAATCACAAAATTTCTTACATATTGTGCCGATGCAATGAATTTAGTGATGAGAATATAAATATCGAAGAGAAAATGGAATACGTTTTTGAGTAAATTCAACCAAATTAGAAAGATGTAGAAACAAAATTGAAACAGAAAGGAGCCGAAAAGGGTTGCAGATGGCTGTAAAAAGAGCGGCGGCAGGGGGATATATTAAAGATTATGGACCCACAAAAAAGTGGGAAAAAAAAGGATTATTAAAGTCGGGGTGGGAGTACAAGTTCATAGAAACATAAGCGAAGAAATAATGGAATGGTAAAAAGATGTCAAAGGGATTTGAACCACTAACTTTAAGCATTAGTGCTACCTTTAAGCATTACTTAGCATCTGGGCCCAAACATAAAGTATAACTTGGGCCAACTTGGGCCTCTTATTTAATGTACAGATTAGTCCATTGTATAGAGATATACACTGTAATAGCATCTCTGATTTTTCAATTGATTTTTACAGAGAACAAAAGTCGGTTCTCTCATTTCTCTCTCTATCTTCTTCCTCTCAAACCCTAACCATCATCTCTACGATTTCGATATTTTTGTATGTTTTCATGGTATCAGAGCTATGGAGGTGAAAGATCTTGTTATTCTCGTTCGTCCGGTGCTACCCTTCACCATATTTGGTTGAGTTTTTCGTGGTTTCGTCAGTAAGATGATTTTCTCGTCAAAATTCATTATTTTTTTGATTTTTTTGTTCCTTCTCTGGAAACAGTCTGTAATTGAGTGGAGGATGTTCAATCGTTGATGAAGTCTCCTTGATTCCAAGCTTTGGTGGTGAGTTTTTCCAGAATTCTCGAATTAGGGTTTTCTGTAGTTCATACCTGGTTTAGCTTCATCCTCGGAATTTGAGTGTCTTTGATATGTGAAGGCTGTAGCTTCTTCCAGTGCTGAAGAAGGGGGGTAATTTCGATCTATTGCTGATAAGTAATTTTTTCTAATCTGCAAGTTATTTCTCATATTAGGTTTTTGGTCTTTCTCGCATGTGTTGATTTTGAGAGATTTGTTGTCGTGTATTGAGTATTGAATATGACGGGAATCGATAGTTCTACTCCTTACTCTCCTGACCCTTCTAGTCCTCTCCATCTTTACTCCTCTGATATTCCTGGGTCGTGCTTGGTGTCAGTCCCTTTCCATGGTACTGGTTATGGAGGTTGGAAAAGGAGTATGGTAGTTTCCTTGTCTGCAAAAAATAAAATTGCATTCATTGATGGAACTTGTTCTAAACCACCTGATAATTCTCCACAACTACAACAATGGAACAGATGTAATAATATGGTAATATCATGGATAACCAATTCTTTAACCCCAACTATTGCTGAATCTGTACAATATTCTGAAACTGCTGAAAGTATATGGAGACAGTTAGAAAGTAGATATGGTGCTGTCAATGGAACCAAGGTCTTTGAACTTAAAAAGGAACTCGCATTTACTTCTTAGGGTTCCTCAGATATAGCCTCATACTTAAACAAACTTAAGAAGCTATGGGATGAGTTAGAAATGATGCATAAGAAACATTCAAATTCCTGTGTCTGTCTTGCCAAGTCTGGTACCCAAAAGGAAGAGGAAGAAGATAAAGTACACCAATTCCTCATGGGATTAAATAAAGTATATGTGAGTGTAACAAGTAATCTCTTAATGATGAATCCATTACCATCTCTTGATACTGTATACAACATTCTTCTCCAAGATGAGAGGCAGAGACAAGTCAATCCCATATCTCAGTTTAATCCAGAGTCATCATCCTTCAATGTGAATTTCTCTAACAAATCTCAAGCTCATCCAAATTCTACTCAAAGGTCATACAATCAGAGGGTTAATTTTGATTAGACAAAGGGTAATCTCTTATGCAAATATTGTAAGAAACCTGGGCATCTTTTTGACAAATGTTACAAACTCCATGGTTTTTCACAAAACTTCAAGTTCACTAAAGGCAAAAGGATGGTGGCCAATGCCTGTGTGGATGAGACTATTGTTCCTATGGGTGGAATTCAGTCTGAACATGGTTCTTTGGTGCCTGGTCTCACAAAGGAGCAGTACTCACACCTGATAACCCTGCTGCAACAAATCCATGTGTCTGATTCTGGTCAATCTGGTCCTCAATCCAACCTTGCAGCTTCTGCCAATTTTGCTGGTACCTTGTTGCATACTAATATAGTTGGTCCTTCTGTTTCTTGTATGTTTTCACATTCTTCTGGTTCTGTGTGGATTGTGGACTCTGGTGCCACAGACCACATGACTGCTAGCAAAGATCTTCTTTTTGATATCACTCCACTCACTATACCTTTACTTGTTTCACTTTCTAATGGATATAAAGCAAGAGTGACTTGCATTGGTTCTTTTGCTCTGACACCCTCTATCACTCTTCACAATGTACTCTCCATCCCTTCTTTCCATCATAATCTGATTTCTGTGTCAAAGCTTATACATCAGTTGCATTGCATTGTCCAATTTGGTCCTTACTCTTGTGTGTTACAGGACCCTTCTCTGAAGATGCCTCTGGAACTTGGTAAATTGGACAATGGGCTTTATAAGCTGGTGCAACAGGATACATTTCATCATACTCCTCCTCCTGAAGTACAACTTTCAAATAGAAAAGTCTGCAGCTTACCATCTTTATGTAATAGTGTTTCTGACCATTCACCTGTAAATGTTTCATCTGTGTCACATACTACACATGTACATAATTCATTTTGCAATAAAGCTGCTATGAATAAATCAGATGTGCTTTGGCATAATAGGCTTGCACATGTGCCTTTTGGGAGAATGAAAACTATTTCTGTATTGTCTGATGTCCTTTCTGATAAACAATCTTTTCCTTGTCATATTTGTCCTTTATCTAGGCAAACCAGGCTTCCTTTTCCTGCTAGTACCATACATAGCACCAAACCCTTTCAGTTGATTCACATAGATACATGGGGACCCTACCACACCCCTACTCTCTCCAACTCTAAATATTTTCTTACCATTGTTGATGATTATTCAAGGTCCACTTGGACTCATCTTATGGGGTCCAAGAGTAATGCTTTTCCTCTACTAAAGTCATTTATTGCAATGATTCAAACCCGATTTAATGTCACTGTTTAAAAGGTCAGAAGTGATAATGCCCTTGAAATAGGAGGCAGTAACTCTGCTGTTTCATTCTTTTCTGATAATGGCATAATTCACCAAACTAGCTGCCCTCACACTCCTCAACAAAATGGGGTGGTAGAGAGAAAGCATAGAGCCTTACTTGAGGCCTCTAGGGCACTGATGTTTCAATCCAATATTGTTATTAGGTTTTGGGGAGATTGTTTACTCACAGCCACCCACATCATTAACAGATTACCTTCCAAACTCCTAACTAACAAATCAACTTTTGAATTTTTGTATGGTTTTCTTCCAAATTATTCTCACCTTAGGACATTTGGGTGTTTATGCTATGCTACTATTCCCATACCTCAAAGAGATAAATTTAAGCCTAGAGCCGCACCATGTGTGTTCCTTGGATACCCTTTTGCCAAGAAAGGATATAAACTCTATAACATGCAGACTAAGCAATGTTTCTTTTCTAGAGATGTGGTATTTCATGAGAATATCTTCCCTTTCTCCACATCTGCCCCACCTTTTTCACCTGTTAAACCTCAGGTGTACTGTGATGACACTCCTTTCCATTTACCTGCCTTCACCAATGTTTCCTCTTCACCTAATGGCCCTTTTTCCCCTGCTGCTTCCTCTCCACCTTCTCTACCTGCTGATTCTTCTTCCCTTGATTCTGCTTCATTTGAATCCTTGTTTTCTCATCCATCTCCTTTGTCTCCTGTTCTTGACCACCAACAGCTTGTCCTTGATTTTATTTCTTCTGTATTACCCTCTTCTTCCCCAGCTTTACCTACTAATCCAGTGGATAGATGGTACTCTATGTACAAGAGGGTATATTCACTCCATTAATGATTACTCCTTATTTGTTAAAGGTATGCCTGGTAATTTGGTGATATTGGTTGTGTACGTGGATAACATAATCCTTACTGGGGATGACTTACATGAAATTGCTGCTCTTAAACTGTTTTTGGATGCTGAATTTAAGATTAAGGACCTAGGACTTTTGCACTATATTTTGGGGATTGCAATTGGCTACTTTCCTAGTGGTGCTCTTAAATCAGAGAAAGTTTATCTTTGACTTACTCAAAGATTATGATTGCTCAGATGTTAGTCCTGTAGTCTGTCCATTGGATTTGAATATCAAATTGCAAGCAGGTTCTGGAAATTTACTTCCTAATCCAGTAGATTTCAGAAGTTTAATTGGTAAATTACTATTTCTTACTCACACAAGACCAAATTTGTATTTTTCAGTGCAACACCTTAGTCAATTTAATCCATCTCCTCGTGTGCCTCACATGACAGCTACTCTACATGTCTTAAGATACCTAAAGGGGACAGTTGACCTTGACTTGTTCTATTCCTCAGTTTCTGATTTTTCTTTGACTGCTTACTCTGACAGTGACTGGGCTGCCTGTGTAGATACTAGAAAATTCGTGACTAGTTTCTGCATTTTCTTGGGTGATAGTTTGATTGGGTGGAAGTCTAAGAAACAACCAATTGTTTCTCTGTCCTCCTCTGCTGAGGCAGAGTATCGTGCATTAAGCAAAGTGGTCGCTGAATTAACATGGTTAACTCGCTTACTTACTGATATTTGTGTGCCTGCTTCTCTTCCTGTTTCTATGTTTTGTGACAGCCAGACAGCCATCCACATCGCCAAGAATCCAGTTTTTCATGAGCGTACTAAGCACATAGAGGTGAATTGCCATTTCATTCGGACAAAGCTCTTAGAGGGATTGATTTCTCTATCCCACATTTCCACTGCCAAGCAGCCTGCTGATATTCTGACTAAACCTTTGCCCGGTCCTCTTCACCAGCAGCACTTAAGCAAGTTGAAGGTGTTCACCCCCTTCAACTTGAGGAGGGGTGTTGAGATCAAGGATTACTTAGCATTTGGGCCCAAACATAAAGTCTAACTTGGGCCAACTTGGGCCTCTTATTTAATGTACAGATTAGTCTATTGTATAGAGATATACACTGTAATAGCATCTCTGATTTTTCAATTGATTTTTACAGAGAACAAAAGTCGGTTCTCTCATTTCTCTGTCTATCTTCTTCCTCTCAAACCCTAACCATCATCTCTATGATTTCAATATTTTTGTATGTTTTCATTGGGTAAGGGTAATCCAACTCTTTGAAAGTCCAGTGTTTTGAAGCAAAAAAACCTGAGACAATTTAGAAAACTGGAGTTCAAGTTCAACTGTAGGGACTGTCACTCCAAATAGAAAGACTGTCACGCCCCGAACCTAGGAGCGAGACCAGCACCCGGTGCCTCACCTAACCTGGCGTACCAAATTGCGACTAAGGGACTCTGAACATATAATCATTAGTTTCCAACCTTATGCATACCATACAATACTACAAAACAGCCCAACACACCCCAAT
>AWOL01S0017115.1:0-31500 GCA_000715115.1 Nicotiana otophora
GCGCTAGATCGAGCAACTACATTTTGTTTCTTGCTCTTCCACGAGACCAAATTACCTCCTACTATAACACAATATCCAGACGTAGAACGGCTATCAAAAGGTGATCCTGCTCAATCAACATCTGTGTACCCAACAATCTGCTCGTGGCCTCGATCCTCGAATAGTAATCTTTTGCCTGGAGTTGACTTTATATACCGAAGAATGCGAACAACTGCATCCCAGTAACTATCACAGGGAGAATCCATAAACTGACTTACAACACTCACCGGAAAAGAAATATCAGGTTTAGTCACTGTGAGGTAATTTAATTTTCCAACCAACCTCCTATATCTTGTAGGGTCTCTAAGAGGCTCCCCCTCTCCAGGCAGAAGCTTAGCATTCGAATCCATAGGAGAATCAATAGGTCTGCAACCCATCATTCGAGTCTCCTCAAGAATGTCTAAGGCATACTTTCGCTGTGAAATAACAATACCTGAGCTAGACTGAGCGACCTCAATACCTAGAAAATACTTCAATCTGCCCAGATCCTAGTCTGGAAGTGCTGAAAGAGATGTTGCTTCAGATTAGTAATATCATCCTGATCATTGTCAGTAATAACAATATCATCAACATAAACCACTACACAAATATACAGATTATGAGCAGAATGCCGATAAAACACAGAGTGATCAGCCTCACTATGAGTCATGCCGAACTCCTGAATAATTGTGTTGAACTTACCAAATCAAGCTCGAGGGGACTGTTTCAAACCATATAGTGACCTGCGCATTCTGCACACACAACTATTAAACTTCCCCTGAGCAACAAAACCAGGTGGTTACTCCATATAAACTTCTTCCTCAAGATCACCATAGAGAAAAGCATTCTTAATGTCTAACTGATAAAGAGGCCAATGACGTACAACAGCCATGGACAAAAAGAGACGAACAGATGTTACTGTAGCCACGGGAGAGAAAGTATCACTATAATCAAGCCCAAAAATTTGAGTATATCCTTTTGCAACAAGACGAGCCTTAAGCCGATCAACCTGGCCATCCGGGCCGACTTTGACTGCATAAACCCAACGACAACCAACAGTAGACTTACCTGCAGGAAGAGGAACAAGCTCCCAAGTGNAGTGTCTCACCTGTAGACTTAGGGATAGAAACAATGGACAAAGAAGATACAAAAGCATAATGAGGTGACGACAGACGATGATAAATTAAACCGACATAGGGGATTAGGATTAAGTATGGATCGTACACCTTTGTGGAGTGCAATTGGTTGACTAAGAGGAGACAAGTCCGTAGTAGGTGCAGAATCTGATGCAGGGCGTGAATCACCTGGGCCTGATGCTGGATATGGACGACGATGATAAGTCAAGAGTGGTGGAGCTGCAGAAGGTTGAACTGGATTATGTGGAGGAACTGGAGCTGTAGGTGGTGGAGCTACAACCGGAGCTGTAGGTGGTGGAACTGGAGCTATAGGTGGTAGAGCTACAACTGGAGCTATAGGTGGTGGAGCTACAACTGGAGCTGTAGGTGGTGGAGCTGGAGTGACTGAATCTCCAAAAGATGAAACTGGTAGTACCTCAGAAATATCTAAGTGATGACCCGAACCTGTGAAGTATGATTGGGTTTCAAAGAAGGTAACATCCGCGGACATAAGGTACCGCTGGAGGTCAGGAGAGTAGCATCGATACCCCTTTTGTGTTCTCGAGAAACCCAGAAATACGCACTTAAGAGCACGAGGAGCTAACTTATCTGTTCCTGGAGTAAGGTTATGGACAAAACAAGTNGTAGGTAGTGGAGCTACAACTGGAGCTGTAGGTGGTGGAGCTACAACTAGAGCTATAGGTGGTGGAGATGAAGTGACTGAATCTCCAAAAGATGAAACTGGTAGTACCTTAGAAAGAAATATCTAAGTGATGACCTGAACCTGTGAAGTATGATTGGGTTTCAAAGAAGGTAACATCAGCGGACATAAGGTACCGCTGGAGGTCAGGAGAGTAGCATCGATACCCATTTTGTGTTCTCGAGTAACCCAAAAATACGCACTTAAGAGTAGGAGGAGCTAACTTATCTGTTCCTGGAGTAAGATTATGGACAAAACAAGTGCTTCCAAAAATACAGGGTGGAAGAGAGAACAACGGTAAGTGAGGAAACATGACAGAGAATGGAATTTGGTTCTGGATAGCTGAAGATGGCATACGATTAATAAGATAGCAAGATGTAAGAACTGCATTACCCAAAAACACAATGGAGCATGAGATTGTATGAGTAGGGTACGAGCAATTTCAATAAGATGTCTATTCTTTCTTTTAGCTACCCCATTTTTTTGAAATGTGTACGGACAAGATGTTTGAAGAATAATCCCATGAGATTTTAATAAACTACTAAAATGGGGAAGACAAATACTCTCGAGCATTATCACTACAAAATGTATGAATAGAAACCCCAAATTGATTTTGAATTTCAGCGTGGAAGGTCTGGAAAATAGAAAACAGCCCAGATCGATTTTTTATCAAAAATATCCAAGTGCACCTGGAATAATCATCAATGAAACTGACAAAGTAGCGGAATCCTAAGGTGGAACTGACCCGACTAGGACCCCAAACATCTGAATGGACTAAAGTAAAAGGTGACTCTGCTCGATTATCAAGACGCCGAGGGAAATGGGAGCGGGTATGCTTACCGAGCTGACATGACTCACACTCTAGAGCTGACAAGTGAGATAAACCAGATACCATTTTCTGAAGTTTTGACAAACTGGGATATCCCAACCGTTTATTAATAAATCTGGTGAATCAGTAACAGGATAAGTTGTTGAAGGAAGACAAGATGTGAGTCCATGTGATTTAGCAAGGATAAGGTAATAAAGTCCGTTTGATTCACGCCCGGTACCAATGATCCGCCCCGTACTGCGTTCCTGTATAAAAACATGGTCATCAAGAAATAAAACAGCGCATTTAAGTGATTTGGCTAAGCGACTAACAGCTATGAGATTAAAAGGACTATTGGGAACATAAAGGACTGAATCTAAAGGTAAGGAAGGAAGTGGGCTTGCTTGACCTATTGCAGTTGCCATGGTTTGAGACCCATTGGCCATTGTGACTTTNTTATAAGATTAAAAGGACTATTGGGAACATAAAGGGCTGAATCTAAAGGTAAGAAAGGAAGTGGGCTTGCTTGACCTATTGCAGTTGCCATGGTTTGAGACCCATTGGCCATTGTGACTTTTGGAAGAGATTGAGAATACGAAATAGTAGTGAAAAGAGATTTGTTACCAGAAATATGATCTGATGCACCTGAATCAATGACCCAAGACTCAGAGGATGAAGATTGGGAGAAACAAGTCACGCTATTACCTGTTTGAACAACAGAAGCTATCTCAGAAGATGCCTGCTTACATGCTTTATACTGAAGGAACTCAATATACTCTGCTAAAGAAACCATCCGACTATTCAAAGCATCGGTTCCCATGTCGCTACAATTTGTAGTAGTATGGTTAACTTGAAATAGTGGAAATAAGTAACTCCTGTGAGAAAACTGAAGAAATAGCTTGAAAAACACTGTNAATGTCGCTACAATTTTTAGTAGTAGGGTTAACTTGAAATAGTGAAAATAAGTAACTCCTGTGAGAAAACTGAAGAATAGCTTGAAAAATACTGTTTACAGCAGGAAAAATAGAACAATGTTCTGCGCCGGAAACACTGTTCACGCCGGAAACATTGTAGCTCACCGAAAATTGCAAAGTTGTCGGAATTTGTCGGGGATAGCACTGGTCGACTCGGAATTTCTGTGCGAGTAAGCTTTCCTGAAGGAAGATCGTCGGAATCTGGTTGTAAGGAGTCTCACGCGCTCGACGCGTGCACAGATCTCGCCGAAAAATTTGAACTCTGTCCGGCACGTGAGGGCGCGCAGATTTGAGTTTTCCGGTGGGATTTTCTAGGGTTTGGTCGCGGGACTACGACGGACCTTGTGGTAGTGTTGGTTTGTTCACAACACTTATAAATAGTGACTTTGACGCAACAGTCTCTTAGGTCACCGAAAAATTACACGGTGACCGAGTTCTTTCTTCCTGGATGTCGCTGGAATGAAGCACAATGATCTTTTCTCACTGAAGCTCTGATACCATGTGAGAAAGCACGGGAGAAAATATATTATTGATATTAGATGATGAATACAATACAAAAGGTCCTTATTTATAGCTATACACTACAAGGACATTTACTCCCATTCCAATGTGGGACAAGACTATGTTATGTACATAGCTCTAAACTAACACTTAAGTTGGTAATTTAATATTTCATGACAAGACTTTGTAAGGCTAATTAACAAAATATTTAATTTGAATTATCTTAAGTAGGGAGTAGTAAATAATTTAAAATATCTTATTTTGATGTTATTTTTGTAGGATATTTTTTCTTTTGACATAAAAGTATTAATTCAAATTTTCAAGATTTATCATTAAAACACAAGTTAATAGGCTATTCGATATACTGCGAGTGGCACAATTTTCTTTGGTTATTAAAGAAAGAGACCGCCTCTTTTGTATAATAAATACTCTTAATCTGATTTTAAATTCACAAAAGTACAATAATTGAAATTTACTACTTGTTGTTTAGTTTCAAAATCTGTCTGTTAATGGAACATAATTGCTGCTTGAAATAAGAGATGAACGCTCTATGCGCAAAATAGTTTTCAATTTGAATTTAAAAATAAATGACTTATACTGCAATGTGCAAACATTGCGTCGTCTTGTCTAAAGCCAGTAGGAAAGCATTGTCTAAATAAAAGACCAGTAGGAAAGCAGAAAACAATAGATAGATACAATAATCATTTTCTTTCTCCATTCTTAAAACAATGATCACCCAATAGAAAAAAATATAGATTTTTTTTCGTAAGTTAAATACTTTAAATTATCTCAATATATGGGCAGAACTTTAGCGCTATTTTGTGAATTAGAATTTGAAGACTCGACTAAACGTTAAATAAAAAGGTAAAAAAAAGGTATGAGCGCAATTTTAATAACAAAAAAAGCACACAGTAAGAGAAGAATACCTTTCAATGATGAATTTTATAGAATTGGTGATGAGACTAGTACTCGGGGTGCGTTCTTTTAAGTCACTATGCTTAACTGTATATAAATACATACTTATTTATTATCAAGAAGTTAGAATCACTCTTCGCCTTCTATTCCTTTGGAATATATCCGTGTGAGTTTATGAAACAAAGGCTTTGTTTTGATTTGAATAGTAAGCCAACTGTTTCTCTATTCTATGGTTGTCCAATGGGACGGGACGTCATTTAGCCGGGAAGATAGCGGGGCGGGACAAACGGGACGAAACGGTAGGCCCATCCCGTCCTGCTAACAAACGGGATGGGACGGGACGGGACGGGACGGGACGAGACGGGTTCGCGGGCCTTAAGTGCCGTTTTTAAAAAAATAATTATGTAAGCATTGAGTTTGGCAACGGCTATTCTTATGACAATGACTAAGTTTTTAAAGTTTGCAGCGGCTAGTTTTTTGACTTATTTAATAAACTTAAAAATTAAACGAAAATTAGAAAACTATATAAAGAATTATAAATATTAAAACAAAAGACTTGTAATGAAATATTCTAGTAATTATAAATTTATAATAGAGTTATAATTTATTTAATATAATTTCAAGCCATTAAGTAACTAAGTAAGAGTGTAAGACAATTCATAAAAAAAATTCAACGCTTAGAGCCTTTTATTTTAAAAAATAAGACGAGGGACAGGAGGGACGGGACAGGATGTGACGAAACGGGACGGGACAAATGGGACGAAATGGCCATCCCGTCCCATCCCATGTCCCATTTAACATGGGTCCATCCAGTTTAAAATTAAGTGGGACGGGACAGAACGGGACGGAACGCGGGACGGAACCGGGACGGGACGGGACGGCCCGTCCCGATGGACAGCCTTACTCTATTCTAAAAGATACCAACGGTTGAAAAACAAAATCAAATGGGAATCGGTAGAAACTATTTTAAGTATTATTGACTAATGTGAAAGATCACATCCCTTCAAATACATTTGGTATTTATTTAAAAATTCTGGTATAAATAAAATATTTAAATTATTTAGAAGGGATTTAACTTTCTAGTTAAGAGTTTTCCACTTTTATAATAATATAGATTTAAGACTATAAGTTTTAAAAGTCTTCTTTTATTTCTTGAACTTTATGTCAAGCTAAACTACGACAAACAAAGGGAATCGGAGTGAGTACCAAGAAAATAACAAAGAAATTAAAAAAGAATAACCAACTCACTCAAGCCAAAATCGCCGATCTTTGCTTGATCCTGTGCATCCATGAAGACATTATCTCTGGATATGTCTCCATGGATCACCCCACTTCCGTGGATAAATGTCAATCCCTCTAGCAGCTCCTTGAAGATCCGCAAAATCACCTGTCTCAAACACCCTTTTCTTCAGTATCTCTTTTTCCAGCTTAGCATGTATGGTGCTAAAGATAATAGATAGCAAAAAATGAGATACAATTTTTAGCTTAAAACAATAGTTTGAAACTAGTTTAATGTAAGTTTACAAACCTAACACAAAACTCCATTGCAACAAAGAGGGTCTTTGTTGCATCAGCCACCATCTCCCTGTCAGATAAGGAAAATCCAACATCGGGGACTCCATCTTCTATCCAGCACTAAGAATGAGAAGAAAAAAAAGTTAACTGTGATGCAGAAAATTACTTACACCAAAGATCTTCTTGAAAGGAACTAAACCCAACAACCACTTGCAAGTTCTATTTCAATGGCTATGTAATGCACAAAACACCATCTTGTCAAATTTGTTTTCAGTCTTTCAAAGCTATAAGAACAGTATTGTAAGTGTTTTTTCTCTCAAATCATTGTTATCCTTAATTCAAAAAATTCCTTTGTGACAAATAATCCTTATATTTCATTAGTCTTTACCTATTCTTTGAGTAGTTCAAACAATATATGTAGAGAAAATACTATTTAACTAGTGTAGCATTGATCCAAAATCGCCTCGTCTTTAAGAGGCGAATAATTAAGCAGATTTGACACACAATTATACTATACTTTCATTTATATATTCATGAAGGATTAGTCAGAAACAAGTACCAACATATACTAACATTAAGGACCTAAGATGAATCCATAACTGGTTATTTATTAGAACCATAATCGACTGAAACATTCATGTTTTAGATAAAAGGTATGTTTGGTATAAAGGAAAATATTTTTCAATTTTACCGTGTTTGGTTGGCTTAAATATTTTGAAAAATATTTTTCTCGTAAACTCATTTTCCTCGTAAATTGAAGGAAAATGTTTAACATTTTCGAAACATCTTTTTCAACCCTCCCTAGCCTATTCCCCACCCCTACCAACCCTACCCACCATCCTAACCCCCACGCCCACCACCTACTCCCAACTTGCCCACCACCCCAGCCCCCCTACTCCCTTCTCTCCCCGTAATCCCAACCCTCTTCCCCTACCATACCCCATAGTGTTTGCCAAAATTATATATTTTTCAAAATTATATTTTTTTGACTTGCTAATCAAACACTAGAAAATATATTCCGAAAAAAAATAATTCACTCACCAACCAAACATGGTAAAATAATTCTAATAATGTTCATTTTAGCAATAGAGGTAAATGGTTCTTGATAATCTACGCTA
Source organism: Nicotiana otophora (assembly GCA_000715115.1). Taxonomy (NCBI): domain Eukaryota; kingdom Viridiplantae; phylum Streptophyta; class Magnoliopsida; order Solanales; family Solanaceae; genus Nicotiana; species Nicotiana otophora. The sequence continues at coordinate 7,665 of AWOL01S0017115.1, forward strand.
TAAGCCTGAGTGAATTCCTTGGCCATCACTCTTGCTTTGAATCTTTCAATCGAGTCATTAGCTTGGTGCTTCACATTGAACGCCCATTTGCATCTCACCAACTTCTTGTCTGGTGATGAAGTGACAAGTTCCCAAGTTTTTATTTTTTGACAAAGCTCTCAATTCTTCAATTATAGTTTGCTTCCATTTAGGACTGCAAGATTTTCCCTCTCGTTCCGGGGAATAGACACAAAAGAAATAGACAAGGCAAAATGCTCTATAGGAGTAAAACAAAGAATTATAGGAGACAAATTTAGATGAAGGGTATTTGGTAGTGCAAGATCTGATTCCTTTTTCGGTAGCGGATAGCTTTATGTCCTGGTGGAGATTTGATGTTGACGTCTCGAATTAGAAACACCAACACCGATGGAAAACCCTTTCTCATTTAATCCAGAACTAGCAGGGGTTGTGGAATTAGATAAAGGCATTTAGAGGATGACGTCTTCTACTAGTAAGGAGAAACAATTCCTATATGTTTCCCACAATTTGCAAATCGTGACTCTCTTGAGCCGCATGGATTTGCCTGAAACAGGTTTTGGAGCATTGACAAAGACCCCCCTCCATTTCCAGTAGATATTTCTTTTAGGGTTTTTGTTGACTTGATCCTGAAACCCTATGAGGAGGACTTTAAGATTTGACTCCTTTTCTTTAAGCAATAGTCAATCTAACTCATTAGGAAATGTAGATAACTCACTAGTAGAAGAAGGTTCAGCTTCGGTAGATTACATAATGGCTTCTTCTACTCTATTCTCCTTAGAGTAAGTTTTCAAATCAGGCCTACCCGATGCCCAATAATATCCCCCTGAATTTTTCCTCCAACTTCACTTTTCCCAATAGTGATAGTGGTTTCAACGGTGGAACTTGAGAGAATCATCTCTTTTTGCTTATAACTCTCTCCTTAAAGAGGTGATTGTGTAATACTGGACTCAAATTCTTGAAAGGTAATATCCATGTTGATAAAGGATCTCCTAGAGGAAGGATGATAGTATTTCTGCCCTAGTTGTGTTGGAGAATACCCAATAAAAAACATATTTAAGAGCTCTAAGATCAATTTTTCAAAGTTCCTAGTGTGAAAAAAGCATGCACACCCAAATATCTACGGAGGAACGATATAATCATTCTTACCTTTAAAGCTTCCACAGGACTGGAAATTAACGGTTTTAAGTGGCATTATGTTGATGAGATAGGCAGCTATAAGAATGGCATTTCCCCGGTAAGATTTTGGTAGATTAATAGTAAACATAAAAGATCTTGTCACTTCTGACAAATGCTTATTTTTCCTTTCACCAACCCCATTTTGTGCACTAGTATAAGGACAACTAATTTGGTGGAGTATCCCATAAGACTCCAAATAAGCACCAACATTTTTATTCATGTATTATGTGCCATTGTTAGTTCGCAAGATTTTTTACCTTAGTGTCAAATTGGATACAGATCACCTTGTGAAATGACCAAACTATGAGAAAACTTCTGTTTTAGCTTTTAACAAATACACCCAAGTCATCCTAGTGCAACAACTAATAAGAAAAACCACCAACTACCAGACAACGAAACTGTTTGAGTAAGACCTCATACATCAATATGAATAGTCAAAAAAGGAGTTGTACTTTTTTTTTCATTCAAAGGATAAGAGTTTTTAGTATGCTTGAAAAATTCACAAGCATCACAAAACAAAGATTTAAATTTAGTTCTGGAAAACAAACTAGGATATAATTTCTTCAAAGCAAAAAATGATGGGTTTCCCATCCATCTGTGCCATTGTATTATTTCCACATAGAGAGAAAAAATACACTACAAGAAAATAGGCCTTTAGCGAGGGGAACTATGGTCGTTAAAAGTCCAAATCCGGTCGTTATAACATGTTAACAGCCAGAAAAAATTCGATCGTCACCGGTCGTTAAAAGCCCCAACGTTAAAAGTTAACGATCGGATTATAATCCAATCGTTAAAGATCCTTTAGCTAATTTCTGGTCGTTATACATCCATTTTAACGACAATATTTTCCCTTCACTAATTTGTTATCCAGTCGTTAAAAATCTTTAATGACAACAACCAATTTAGTCATTACAAGTGCTTTTAACGACCATTATTCCCTTTGTTAGTTGTACTACTTTTAAGAACCAAATTTAAATTACGAAAATTTAAATTTTTAAATTTGATAAATAGAAATAAATATTTATATGATTTCATACACAACCAACAACACTTGAAAATAAACCAAATACTTGATATCGTTGTTAATACAAAGAACTAAAGTATCATATTTAACAGAAACCAATCTGAATCGTATGACATCATTTTTAATAATTCCTAAAAGAGAAACATAAAATTGCAGCATATGTACAATGTTTTTAAACCATCCCTAACAAAACATAAACCTCTTGTACTTCAACTTGCTCTACACTTTCATCAAGGATAGGTCTTCGGACTTCAAATGTTTGATCTGTTAACATAACAAATGTGTGCCAGTTTAGTAACAAAAAATAAAAAACTAAAGAAAAAAATCAGATGTATGCCAATTTAATAAAGAAAGATCATATCTAGCTGTTAACATAACAAATTAAATTATTTTTCATAACAAGTGCACACTTAAATAGAGGCAACTTCCAATTGAAACCCAAATCAGAATGACGCATAAATGGTGCGTGGGAGAAACTAGCTCATTGAGTAAATGCCAAACAGTTGACAAACAATGACATATTATCCACCTAGCACACTACAGAATCACCTCATATCCACATGTTTTGGAAAAAGATTAATGTAAAAACTAATCTGTAGCTTGGTTTCACCATTTTCTTTCCAATTTCAGGAAAGTCTAAATGACTGTGTCTCGACATTCAACCTTGTGAACATACAAACCACATAAAATTCATATCTTAGAAGAAGAAAACAATACAGCAAAAGTAACAACACGTGAAGGTTTTCTATTTCCCGTTCAGTATCGTTCATACCTTAAACTCATTGATTCTTGAATTAATGAACAATTTATACCTAAAAAGGAAAGAGTTAAGCTGTTTGAAGTAGTCAGAGCTGGGCAGAGAGACATGATATAACAACACTAGCTCATGCATCAGCATTAGCATTGGCAAACTCCAACAGCTCATCTTTATCCTCAATTCTTATCATTTTCCCCAACTATTCTTAGCATTGGCAACCTCCAACAGAAGGCTATCTGTTTACTGATTCTATTAAAGGCTACATTGATGGCCATAAACAAGAAAGTTAAATAATACAAAGATTAGATGACATAACAGTGGACAATATCGTAGCGGAAAAATGATGCATTAAATTTTCTGTCTATGTACAATGATCAGAAAACTGAGACATTAGAAGAGTTGCTGACTTTGCTTTGATAAAAGGAAACGCGAGTTATTTCCTTGAAGGGAAGGTGTTTCAATCAAGTGAAAGTACAACTTTAATTTGATATCTTTTCAGCTTTAATAGGAAATCCTCTGCTTCTTTTACATCCTCCAACACTTAATCTTATCTTTATGTACCTTAACTTTATTGTAAGTTTATTTTCTTAATCTCCCCAAATATTGATCCAGGTTGCTGAATTTTGGTGGAGCAATTCCTGTTTCCTCTACCATGTGCAAAGAAGGAAGAGGGATGTGGTCGCATCTATAGGTGATGTCACGACCAGAGTTTATTGCTGAATTGTCTTTTTAGTTGCTATTTAACATTTTTATTTTGGTTATTCAGAAAGTAGCTGAGGAGATATCACACAGGGAACAATTTTGCCCAGGTATTTAACTACAGTAATTGGTAACAGTTTAGCTGTCTTCAGACTTAACATACTGACAAGGAAGACAATGCGAATTGAATAAATTATTACTTTAGGATTTGTGGTAGCCATATTGTTCTATACTTTAACTGTCTTTTCCCCTTTTATCTTTGGTTGTTCCCCTAGATTTGCTTGAAATTTCCTGCCCTTTTCACCCTTTTCTAGGAAACTACGAGTGCTATCTCCACTCTGGGATGAGATACAACCAGAGTCTGTGTGCGACGGATGACTTCTCCTCGGAGACTTCTACAGCAATTTGGCAACATAACAACCCAAGTTACTGAAAATGTTGTAGAAGTTTCTATGACTCACAATATCCTCTCTGCCTAGCCAGATATAATTCACATTTTTCATCTGCTAACACCATAAATAGTTCTTCAGGGTTAAATCTAGTTAAAAGGCATCTGAATTTGAACCAATATTTTCATGTCCTACAAGTTCATGTTCAATTAGCAGTCTACTGAATGAAATGATTTAGTTTCATGGTTCAGCCGGTAAACAACAACATTTATCACTTCGGCTGTCTGTTTCGGTACATGAATAAACTGCAATAATTTTATCACAGAATACAATAGGATTTCAAGCTACTAACCTGTTAAATGATTCAATCTACTGCTCAATTGAAGATGGTGATGAAGGCTGATCAAATACTGCACTTGCAAGCTTTGCGTATTTACCGTCTAATACATCATATGGATGTTAGCCTTATGTAAGTATTGAGTAATAGTAAGATCTTTTTGCTTCAAGTTTTGGAATTGCATGTTAAAATTGAGAATCGTTGTGTTAAAAGGGAAAGATAAACAACTTTTAGGATCGGTCAGTCCCAGCACATTGTATATGTTTCAAATACAAGGCCCAAGAGTTTTTTCAGTCAGCTACTCAAGATCCAGGAGTTCAAGAACTGTTAATCATTATTAGTGCTGATCCTTTTGCTTTCAATATTTGACAAGAATTCCAATGGTATGATACTCAACCTCTATTCAGTACTTCCTTTAGTTTTCCTCTAAGAAACTAAGAGCCTAACATGAACACTCCTACCTCCTGCGTTCCACCTGCACTGTAGTACTGACACTAAATTCAAACCAAAGGGTATTGCTTTAGTTATATGAGCACTCTTACACAATTAACACTAGTAGAATACAACACATTCAGGAACAGTTTTTACAGGGGGCATATCAAGACATTTAAATGACATGAAACACATGGGCACAGTGAATGAAGAGACTAAAGCATGATAAGCTCACAAAGATTGCACAACTCCAAATTTAGAGGTGGAAGAAATCTAGCAGGGAAGATAAGGAAATACTCGACCCAGTTAAGTTGCTCACAGGTTACTACACTAGCATTTGGATTTAGCAAACAGAGAATACATATTTAAACTAGCACCTACTAAAAATATATTATATTAATGTTCATATTAGGTACACACAAGATGAGCAATGTCTTTGGAAGGAAGTTGTCAATGCCAAACATGGAGTCCTGAATCATTTTTGCACTAAATTATCAAGAGCACCCAATGGAGTTGGAGTCTGGAAGAACATTTGTAAGCTACGGGAAGAATTCTCAGTGAACAAACTTTGTAGTAGGGAATGGTCAACATATCAAGTTTTGGAAGGACAAGTGGTTTGCAGTCATGGTAGAAAGGGAAATCATATAGCAATTGGATGGCGTAATATCAAACCGATTAGGATCTCATTCTCACAAATTAAACTGTCACCATAAAGTTGAATCATGATTGTCCTTCATTATCTACACTATACTGATAGTGATACCACAAAAATTCTACAGCAAAACAAATTTCAACTGTTGCATTTGTTGTGAATGAACGATGTTCCCGCAATCATAACCTGAATCTCAAACTGCCAATCAGACTAATAGTTAAAGAAACACATCAAGCATATCAAAATTCCTAAATGGTAGTACAATAAATATTCCCAACTTGTCTCAAGGAAATATAAAACCTCAAACATGGGTAAGGCTCTAATTTGGACAAGTCTAATCATTGAGCAGGTTATTAGAAAAATTACAAGGTGAATGAAAAAGGAAAGTCTAGTTCAAGTTTGGTAAACAGAAAAGGAACAAAGAAATAGTTTACCCTTTAAACATAAAACAAAACTAAAAATTACTAACTGAACCTATTCCAACTACTAAAAGTACTCAGTCTATATCATTTTCATAACCTAGTTACCGGAGAAAAGGAGAAACAATTTCTATTAGACCCTGCTACTAATGATGATGCCTTATAAAGGCGATGGAGGAGTACATCCATATGTCCAAGAACGAAGTGGGTAGGTTGCCCTGGATTTAGGACAGTATAGTAGTCACTTATGCAACTATTCAATTTTCAGCTATCAGCGGGTGTACTCAAGTAGATTAACAATAGTGGGTATTTATTTTTGCATTGTAATTTAAGCTCTTATCTGAAGAACTTGTCTAATTAAGTCAATTAGCAGAGCTGAACAGAGGCAGAAGCGTAGGCAATTGTGAACACAATCACAATTAATCATCGTGTTATAAACTATGTCGAGAATACAAGTGGTACTTTAAACCTCTTTCAAGAAGGAAGATGAGTCTCTTATGACTTTAGAAGGACGATGCAGGTATCGCTTTATCATTAATAATAGAATGTTCAAAAAGACGAAGTCTGTAAGTCTCGAGTCATCTTAGTTTCATTTCATAACTTCTGTTTTCAGAATATTGATACTCTTACCTTAATAAAGCTAAGTTCAACAGCTACATTGATTGACAAATTTATCAGAAAGGCTTTTGTTTCACTGTTTCTTTTTCTAACACCAGATCCCAAATAGAGACAACGAAAAGCAGAGCTTCCTCATTCAAAGTGTGCACAGCAAAGTAAACACAAACGACATAAATTATATCATGAAATTATTAACGCCAAGAGCACAAATAACTTAACAATTGACACAAAGAACACTTCACTCATACTAATGACAGATACAAAATAATACTAGCTTTTATCAATCATGTACAAAATAATAGTTTATGCAAATTGATTGCGTTAAGTAAAATAGCATAACTAAACTTTTTAGGTTAGACGGTGCTTGTAACTAAAATTCAGAGTTTCTGAAAATAAGGACAACAAATAACTTTGTTTTGTCAATAATGTACATGTAATCACGGATAAAAGAATTGCAGTACCATGTCGGTATAGGAAGTTACAAAACTAGGTGTAATAATCTCTGAACCAACAAACATTAATTAATATAACTTAGTAGTTCATAAACACCGTATGCAACAACATTATCACAAAGCACATGCAGTCACCTTTCATTTCGTGTTAATAAGTTTAACACTCTACAAAATACAGCTACGTAGGAATATGACTTCATAGCTACATAGCAACGTCAACTATCATTGAACTGTCAGGAATTAGAACCAGCAGTTAATCCATGAAAATTCACCTCCTTGAACTAGCTAACAAAATGTTATTTCAGTACCAAACCAGAAGCACCCAATATGGATCTAATCAAAAGCGCAATCCAACAACATACTGTTTTAGTGAACAAAGACTTTCCAACTAATTCATTATCAAGATATTCTCTTAAAGGGCAACTCTAAAACAAATTGAGAGAATCAGCAAGAAAGTTTTACTTAATTTTAAATGAATGAATTCGTAAAGAAATCAATTATCTAACCAAACAATTTATAACCCAAACTCGACGTATCCTTAAACAACTCATTTTGAAGCTCGATTCACAATTAATTAGATAAAATAGAAAGGGAGTGACACAAATAGACCTGTTAAGCCAAAACTTTCCTTAATAGCAATTGAAAAATCAGCAATTACACAGATTTTGACTCCAAAATTCAAGGAAAAAAACGACTAATTGAACTTGGAACCGTGAACGTCGTCCTCGAACAGTCACATCCGAACCCGCGAAACACCAGCCAAACTCAAGCAAGATCCGTGAATGAAGATCAACTCTATATATATATATATATATATATATATATATATACTAGTTTTATATCTATGTATATGAAAGAAACTTAACCCCAAAATTAGAGGAGTAATAGCCGAAAATCAGAGAAGAAAACTTAAATCTTTGTATATCTCTTTTTGTATTTTTTTTTCTGAAATTCAAAACGCGAACATAAAATCTAAGAAGAAAACTCAAGAGCAGAGAAGAATTTTGCCCTTAAAACCCTAGCTTTTCACTCACTTTTTCTGTTCGAAATTAAAAATTGAATTTGAACAGCCATGGTTTGGAACTGAGGTTTCATCTAAACTAAAATTAACATAAAAAGGGTACAATTTCGAACCTTACCTTGATGAGAAGAAACTCGAAGTTGAGAAGTTGTTTTAATGGAGGTGACCAAAATTAGTGTTCACAACAGGAGAAATAGCAGGTTTACCAAAATAAGTTTAGGGTTTTTTCCTTCTTTTTTGGGGGTGGTTGGCGATCCAGGTGTGGGTTTGGGAAAAAGAGGTAAATATTAGCGCCATTTTTTATTAATTAATTTTTTAACTGCAGGCTATGTTATATTTTAAGGGCTGAATACTATCCCCTCGTTAATATTGAGCTAATAATTAGTTTCAATGATCGGAAGAAAATTTGGTTGCTACAAGTACACTTATAACGACCGGATTTATATCCCTTCGTTAAGAAGTGGTCGTTAAAAATCAAATTTTTTGCAGTGATAGATATACCTGGTAATAGCGTACAACCTAGGATGTTGTACAGCTGCAAGTATTTTCACCTCCCTATGAAGAACAAACATTTTTAGTTTGAAAACGTACAATAAAGTTTTCTTATGCTAAACAAACAATATTACCTTAATTTTTCCAGAAGCTGCTGATCATTAAAAGGTATCTTCTTCACAGCATACAAAGACTCGTCAAGTCTATGCTTGCATTGATAAACAACTGCAAATCCACCTTTCTTCCTTCGAAAGGAAACATGTTTATGATTGTTCAGAAAGCAAATATAAGATACACCAACCTTTTGAAGGTTATAAACTTCTATAAGAATTTGAAAAAAGATATAAGATACACCAGTCATTTCAAGGTTTGTAATACCCCATCACTCAATCATATAGAAATTATCAAATTAGGACTTAAGACTCCTGTACTTGGAAAAGTACCAGCAAATTAATTTCCTTGTTGAGCATGGTTTTATGTCAAATCCTTCCCATTTCTATATGAAGCACCACTTGACATAATTTACTCAAACTAAGATCTCGAAGAAACATCTTCAAAGTAGCATTCTCTTGTTCCTTTCTGGTAAGATTCTCATTAGCTTTGATTCTATGATCAATCTTCCTAATCTCACTTAAATTGTTTTATTCCATAAAAGCTCTTAATTTACTCATTGCTTCATATGCCAAATTCTTATACCCAACTACCCAAAACCTAGCATATAATTAAACCACAGAAATTTGTGGGTTTTGATCAAAGACCCAAAAATATGATTTTTGAAAATTGAACTAGTCAGGTGTTTTGATGAAACCTAGTTGATAGTATTAATTTAATTAAAATATAGAAGGTCAAATTATCAGTAAACTGGACAACAGAAAAGCTTATGACCATGTTAAATGGATCGACTGGATAGCACACTGTGGGACTACGGTTAGATACTCAATATTTATTTGGGGCTCCAATTGGTTTCTTCCCAGCAGAGATAAGTCAAAGGCAAGAGGGGCTCATTTCCCCTTTCCTGTTGATTCTGGTTATGGAGGCTTTAAGTAGGATGAATTGTTGTAGAATCAGGCTGGATTAAAGGCTTTAAAGTCTCCTTTGGAGACCAAACTAGTATGGCTATATCTCATCTTCTATATGATGATGATAATTTAGTTTTTCGCGAGCAGAAAGGATGCAATTAAGACATTTGAGAGTGACTTTTAAGTTGACTAAGGCCTTAATATTAACTGGATGAAGAGCGTTTTATTTCCTGCAACTGTTGTTTTCAATGTAACAAGGTTTATTGGGCTTTGGGATGCAGAACATGATCTTTACCTAACACTTACTTGGGCCTTCCTTTGGGGGCTAATCACAAAGCTGAGTTTAAAATCATAGTACATGGTAAAGATATGTAGGCTGACTCGATCACGTTTAACATGGTTTTGGTTGGTGGCATATCATGCTATACTTGACTATTATGCCAACGTTGTGAAGTTGACATTCAAAATGAGCTACACTATGTTAAAGGGTGCTTCAGTGGTGCCTTCGAGCAAGATCATGTAATAAATTAAAACTCAGTGGATGATCAGTAAAGGTTGTCTTGGATTCATACTACAGTCCAAGACACTCGAGTTGAGACTCCAACTCTTGGCAGAGACCCTGTTATTAGTGTATACCCAAATATTGTTCCCAAATGATCTACTGTGTTTGCCAGCCGATAGGGAGATGGTTAGCACCGGGTACATAACCTTTCTTAATCCCCATATCGGATGGCTCTAGCCGAGCTAAGGGAGGTTGGAAAAGCATCTACAAGACCTGCTTTATAAGTGGTTCATCAGAGCGAGTGTTTCACCTCAAGGTACACCAATTCTATCTGCGATAAAGAAAGATGGTCCACTACAGATATGCCTTGACTATTTACAACTGAACTAGATGGTCATAAAGAACAAACATCCATTGCCTCACATTGATGACTTGTTCGACTAGTTACAAGGAGTTATGCACTGTTCTAAGATTAATTTAAGATTGGACTATCATCAGTGTGATAATATTCCTAAGATAACTTTCAGGGCCACAGAGGGGCATTATGAGATTCTTCTGATGTCCTTAGAGATTACCAACACACTAACCACCTTTATGAACCTCATAAACAGTGTTCAAATCGTTTCTTGACCCTTTCATGATCGTGTACATCAATGATATCTTGGTCTATCCCCGCAACTAAAGGAAACATGAAGAGAATTTGAGGCTAATCCTACAAACACCAAGGGATCATTTTGTTCAATACCAGGATATTCCAAGATTATAATCCTCGGGTTATAACTAGGATTATAACCTCGATAACTTATCTTACCTTCTATATGGGATAAGTTATACCAGGATTTTGGTATAAAAATAATACCGATTTTAGCTAATACCTCCAACCAAACACGGAATAAATTTAACCCAAAACTTATATCGGGACAACCCACCTAATCCCTTCAACCAAATCACCCGTAAGAGAACAAAAGTTTTATGCCCACTAAAATATTTAGCTTTGAAATTTGAGAACCGGAGATGACAAGGTTGAATGGAACTCATAAAGAGCAATCTAGCTTTGAAATTTTAAATAAAGGACTTAGGCCCACTAAAATATTTGATTGGCATGAAGGTAGCTCGATCGAAAAAGGCAATTACAGTATCACAAAGGAAATATGTGATTAACTTACTCAAGAAGAATAGAATGAGAAAGAGCGTGTCTTGCTTAGCTAAATTTAAGTAGCTTTTAAGCACCAAGTGTTGAAATGCATTTTTAAGGGCTAGAGCTGGTTTGGTGAATAAGCATATACGTGTGCGGATATAAGTGTTGAACCAAAAAAAAGCAGCTGATGTTTTAGGTGAAAAAAAGCTGATAAGCACTTTTTCTTTTAAATGACTGAAATATCAAAATCTGTCAACACTATAAAGGAGCTCACTACTGTAATATTTTAATTTTAAATTTTAATTCAAATACAAACTAATTTATGTCTCAATTCACTTCAAGTTCTAAATTGATTAGATAAAATTATGTTTAAGTGACAAACATTCACGATGTGATTACAACTGCTCATGAAATGAAAGTACAAACTGAAGGCTGATATGTAAACTTGTGATTCTGTTTTTTCAGCAAACATGTGGCGTGCAAAAGTGCGAAAACTGTCCCCCTTTTAGAACCATATGTAGATAAGTAGTACACTGGAACTCTGGAAGTAATCTTTTATTGGAAAATAGGTGAAAACAAAGACACAAAGAAAAAGTAAAAGCATTCTAAAATATCTAACATGTACAGAAAAGAGCCTTTTCTTTGTATCTTTTTTTTTTATTAAGTAAGTTGTTTCATTAACAAAAGGCATCTAGGGGATGTAACGTTACAAGGAAATTGAAAGGCATAAATACTACTAAATGTTAGTCCCTCTACATCTTGTCATTCTAAGACAAAGGAGCTAACAAAATCCATTAATTGGTCAGTACTGATTACAGTAGCTAACTTAGTCCAGCAAAAAAGATTGAGTAAGCATTTAGCTTTGAGAGAGTGATTTGGAGTTAAGATTTCATCAAAACATCTGCTATTCCTCTCATTCCATAAACACCAAAAAATAGCAGCAGGGATCATCAACCAGATCTTTTTGATGGTCTTATCAACTCTCCATAAACTCCAGCTCATGTGTGCATCTCTTAAATTCTGTGGCATGACCCACTTCAAACCAGAAAGACAGTAGAACATGTTCCAGAGGTCGGTGGCCACTGGGCAGTGCAAAAATAGGTGGTTGACAGTTTCCTCATTCTCCATACAGAGGTAGCATCTGTTGACCAACTGAAAACCTCTTCTGTTTAGGTTGTTGTGTGTTAAACATGCCTCATTGAGGCAATCCAGTTATGACAAATGACTTTAATACGTAGCTTAGTCTTAGCCTTTTCTTTGTATCTTTCTGCAACTCAGCTGTAATTGACTTTTGAGGGACAAAAGAGAACACACATAATATACAATTTAAAATCAATAATGGTGTCAGCGAGCATTTGTCCGTCGATGGAGAGATGGAAGGATGAGAAATCAACATAGGATAGGTAGTGCATTTCAGAAATGAGTGGAGTTAGGAATTTTCATGGTGAAGGATATTTTTGAATTATAAGAAAGTGTGAGGGATAGCAATGTAAAATACTTGGTCAAATTTAAATAGCTTTTAACTAAAAAGTCATAAGTGAGGGTCCAATCTATGGTTTTTGGCTTGTTTTGGCTTAAAAGCATATTTGGTGTTTGCCAAACATCAAAACAAGTCAAAAAGTGCTTTTAAGCTGGTTTAACCAGTTTTTAAGCCAATCCAAACACCCTCTAAATGAAAGCCTGCTAAAAACCAATTGATAAGCATAGAAGGAAAGTCGGATACAGCACTGTACCAAAAGCTAGTTGGCAAACTTACCTATCACATGCATGGCATGATATAGCATTTGCCGCGAGTCTAAGTCAATTATGAATTCACCCTATGAAGAGAATCTTGCCACAGCCTACCATATCCTGATATACTTGAAGAATTCTACGGGAAAATGCTATATTTCGGAAGAAATGCACATGTATTGAAGCATACATACTGACTAAACAGGATCCATTTTGGTAAGAAGGTCCACATTAGATTATTATACATTCATATGGCAAAACCTAGTAACTTGAAGAAGCATATAACAAAATGCAGTAGCCCGCATCAGTACTAAAGCAGAATATAGATCTACGGCACATAGAATATGTAAACTGGTGTGGCTTAAGTGAATTTTGGAGGAACTAAGAAGAACATAGAGTATGCCTATGAAACTGTATGGTGACAACCACGCAGCCATCAGCTTTGCTCACAATTTTGTTCAACAGGGTAGAACAAAATATATTGAAATTGGCAAACACTGTTGGGAATAAACCCCTACAGAAATAATATTCGCAGTAATAAAAGCAGAATAATAACATAGCACCGAGATGCGGTAATTAACAAGGATAAAAGAGTAACAACGACACAAATTTTTACGTGGAAAACCCTTTTGAATAAGGGAAAAACCACGGCCCCGAGACGAGCAACTGATATCACTATAGCAAGAAATTTTACACTTTGTAGGTCCGAGTAAAATACTCCAAAGACCACTACAACACTCAAAAGAAATAACCCTCTTTTGATATTCCCACCTCACTACAATATCGCTCACTCTCTATTTTTCTCACAGACTATTTTCTTATACCTTGTCTGTGAAACCTCACTCTTTCTTTCTCTCTTTGTTGGTGTGTAGAAATGAGAGTTGAAGCTCTCCTTTTATAACCGAAGTCTCACTCTCTAAAGCCTACTATATTTGACAATTTACACGCACTTTTCCTTCTTTTTCTTCAATGTTGACAATTCAACAAAGTTGGCTACCAAACCGAAGAAATTAAACAAAGTTGGCTACCAAACCGAAGAAATTTTCCTTAGGCACATACCTATTACTTTAGCTTTTGAATGTGATGGACCCCATCAATCTCCCCCTCCAGTCTCATTCATCTGGAGGAGGTAGCACTGTCTTCTAGTTTGAGTGCATGCCGACAAGTTCTTTGCATAGCTCGAACTTGTCTCTCGGTACCACCTTGGTTAGCATATCTACGAGATTCTCACTTGTAGAAATCTTCAAAACTTTTAGAGATTCATTCTCTACTATTTCTCGAATCCAATGATATCTCACGTCGATGTGTTTGGTCCTTGCATGGTACATGGAGTTCTTGCTAACGTCTATTGCACTTTGACTGCCACAATAGACGACATACTCCTTCTGATGCAATCCAAGCTCTTGAAGGAACCGTTTTAACCATATCATCTCCTTGCCAGCTTCAGTAGCGGCAATAGACTCCGCTTCAGTTGTAGAGAGTGCGACACACTTCTGCAACCTCGACTGCCATGATATAGCTCCCCCTGAAAATGTAAACAAATATCTAGTAGTGGATTTTCTATTATCAATGTCACCTGCCATATCGGTATCTGTATAGCCCTTCAAGATTGGATCAGATCCTCCAAAACACAAACAATCTCCCGCGGTACCTCTCAGGTACCTGAGTATCCACTTGACTGCTTTCCAATGTTCCTTTCCAGGATTTTTAAGGAATCTACTAACACCAACTGCATGAGCAATGTCAGGTCTGGTGCATACCATTGCATACATCAAGCTTCCGACTGCTGAACAATGAGGAACTCTAGCCATGTTTCCTTTCTCATCCACTGTTGTAGGACACATCTTCTTGCTCAACTTCAGATGACCGGCAAAAGATGTGCTAACTGGCTTAGCATTCTTCATGTTGAAGCGTTCCAGTATACGTTCAATGTACTTCTCTTGAGACAGCCACAACTTTCTGCTTGTTTGCTCTCGAACTATCTTCATACCCACAATTTATTGTACTGGGCCCAAGTCTTTCATATCAAATGACTTGGACAAATCTCCCTTCAACTTTGCGATCAGCCCCTTGTTTTTTCCTACAATTAACATGTCATCCACATACAACAATAATATAATAAAGTTATTCTCAGAAAATCTTTTGAAGTATACACATGGATCAGAATAGGTTTTTATGTATGTTTGACTTTTCATGAATGAGTCAAACTTCATATACCACTGCTTTGGTGCCTGCCTCAATCCATAAAGACTCTTATCCAATTTGCATACCATGTGTTTCTTTCCAGCTACTTCTAATCCTTCTGGCTGCTCCATATAAATCTCCTCTTCCAAATCTCAATGAAGAAATGCAGTTTTCACATCCAACTGCTCCACTTCAAGATCTAGGCTAGCTGCTAAGCTCAAAATTGTTCGAATAGAAGTCATTTTGACAAAATGTAAAATAAATTCGTCAAAATCAATACCTTTCTTGTGTTCGAAGCCTTTTACCACCAATCGAGTTTTGTATCTGGCCAGCTTGCCATTTCCATCTTTCTTGAGTTTAAAGACTCATTTGCATTTGAGTGGTCTTTTTCCCTTTGGAAGTTCAACCAGCTTGTACGTGCCATTTTTCTGTAGAGATTCTATCTCCTCTTGCATTGCTTTCATCCACTGGTTCTTTTCTGAATGAGACAGTACCTCCCTTTATGGCTCCCCTTCATCACTGATGAGGACATACTCTGTGGAAGGGTACTTGCATGACTCTACCCTTGGCCTCTCTGATCTCCTCAGAGGTTGAGGTTGTTCTTCTTCCTGAATGGGGTACTCCACTTGCTCGACATCATCATCAAGTTGCTCCCCCTGCTCAATAACCTCACCAGGTTGTTCCCCCTGCTCGGCAACCTCGTCGGTCCTATTGTTTGCACTTATGGGATTGTTAGAAGTAGAAGGAATAGTAACAAGGTTAGGAATTATACCATTCTTGGCCTTTTCTGGCATATAATCAGCAGTTCCAACTTTACTTTCTCGGAAGACTACATCTCTGCTTCTGATGACCTTCTTCTTTACAGGATCCCACAATCTGCATCCGAACTCTTCATCTCCAATCCGATGAATATGCAGGGAACAGATTTATCATCCAGCTTTGTTCTCTGCTCCTTTGGTACATGTGCAAAAACTCTGCAACCGAACACCTTCAGATACGAGTAGGATACCTCCGTGTTGGTCCAAACTCTCTCTGGGATGTCAAACGCCAACGGAACTGATGAACTCCTACTGATCAGGTAACAGGTTGTTTGAACTGCTTCATCCCAGAATGACTTAGGCAGTTTAGCCATTCTGAGCATGTTTCTCACCTTCTCCACAATGGTGCGGTTCATCCTTTCGGCTACGTCATTGTGTTGTGGGGTTCCAGGAATTGTCTTTTCACGTCTAATCTCATGGCTCGAACAGTACTCTTCAAATTCCCTTGAAGTGTACTCACCTCCATTGTCACTTCGGAAACGTTTTAGCTTTTAGCCTATCTCCCTTTCCACGAGAGCATGAAACTTCTGAAAAACTTGAAACACCTGATCTTTGGCTTTCAATATATAAACTCATAATTTTCGTGAAGCATCATCAATAAAAGTAACAAAATATTTGTTACCGCCCATCGATTCAATTTCCATTGGACCACAAATATCAGAATATACTAAATCAAGTATATACAATTTTCTTTCAGACGATGTCTGAAATAAGACTCTATGCTGCTTACCAAATAAACAGTAGTCACAAGGTTTTATCGTTGTACCTTTGGCATAAGAAATGAGTGACTTCTTGGCAAGAATCTGCAATCCCTTCTCGCTCATATGACCCATTCTTTTGTGCCACAAATCTACAGAAATATCATCTTGTGCCGCGTTCAATTCACCTTGGCATATTTCTGCATTTGTCATGTACAACGTGACACGAGCAACTCCCTTTGCAATCACTAATGATCCCTTGGTGAGTCTCCACTTTTGATTTGCAAAATAGTTCTCGTATTCATCTCGGTCTAAAGCAATTACCGAGATCAAGTTCATCCGCAAATCAGGTACATGTCGCACGTCCTTTAGAACCAATGTGCATCCAACATTTGTGTTGATATAAATGTCACTAATCCCCGCAATCTTTGAGTAACTTGTGTTACCCATTCTCACAGTGCCAAAATCACCTGCTACATATCTGCAAAAAAGATCTCTTACCAGTGTGGCATGGTAAGATGTTGTATCAATCATCCATTCCGACTCTGAACCTGATAAGTGCATGCATTACTCTTCCTCGTTTATAAAGAGGACAACATTATCATTGTTTTGCACCATGGCAGTTGTGTTGTCGTCATTCTTCTGGCCACTAGTTTCACCCTTGCCCTTCCTTGGATTTGGGTAGTCTTTTTTGAAGTGACCTGGTTGATCACAATTGAAGCAATTTCTAACTCTTGATTTGGATAGGTTCTTAGACTTCCCACGAGCTCCGGATCTACCATAGTTGCTCGAACTCCTTTGATAACTCCTGCCTCTACCTTCTGTGATGAGAGCATGTCCTTGATTTTAAGGCTTCTTTCTCATCTTCTCATTGAGTAGAGGAGTCGATGTGACATCTTTCAACTCAATAGTAGTCTAACCATGCAGGATGGTTATTGCCAAATTATCGTACGAAGATGGCAACGAGTTCAACAGCAAGATGACTTTATCTTCTTCCTCGATTTTCACTCAGAGGTTGACGAGCTGTGTGATTAGTCTGTTAAACACATTTAAATGAGACAAAAAATTCGTACCTTCACCCATGTGGGGGACGTATAATTGCTTGTTCAGGTACAATTTATTTGTCAGCGTTTTGGACATGTATAGACTTTCCAACCTTGTCCAAATGCCACATGATGTGTCTTCATCAATGATGTTATTTACCACACCATCTGATAAGTGCAACCGGATTGCACTAGCAGCCCTTTCATCCAACTCAGCCCAATAAATGACTGAAATATCCTTAAATATGTCAACACTATAAAGGAGCTCACTACTGTAATATTTTAATTTTAAATTTTAATTCAAATACAAACTAATTTATGTCTTAATTCACTTCAAGTTATAAAATGATTAGATAAAATTATATTTAAGTGACAAACATTCACGATGTGATTACAACTGCTCATGAAATGAAAGTACAAACTGAACACTGATATGTAAACTTGTGATTCTGATTTTTCAGCAAACATGTAGCGTACAAAAGTGCGAAAACTGTCCCATTTTAGAACCATATGTAGATAAGTAGTACACTGGAAGTAATCTTTTATTGGAAAATAGGTGAAAACAAAGACACAAAGAAAAAGTAAAAGCATTCTAAAATATCTAACATGTACAGAAAAGAGCCTTTTCTTTGTATCTTTCTGCAACTAAGCTGTAACTGACTTTTGAGGGTCAAAAGAGAACACACATAATATACAATTTAAAATCAATAATGGTGTCAGCGAGCATTTGTCAGTCGATGGAGAGATGGAAGTATGAGA
The DNA here is from genome assembly GCA_000715115.1 of Nicotiana otophora. NCBI lineage: Eukaryota > Viridiplantae > Streptophyta > Magnoliopsida > Solanales > Solanaceae > Nicotiana > Nicotiana otophora. Next base: position 26,043 of record AWOL01S0017115.1, read on the forward strand.
AATCAACATAGGACAGGTAGTGCATTTCATAAACGAGTGGAGTTAGGAATTTTCATGGTGAAGGATATTTTTGAAATTATAAGAAAGTGTGAGGGATAGCAATGTAAAATACTTGGTCAAATTTAAAGAGCTTTTAACTAAAAAGTCATAAGTGAGGGTCCAATCTATGGATTTTTGGCTTGTTTTGGCTTAAAAGCACTTTTGGTGTTTGCCAAACATCAAAACAAGTCGAAAAGTGCTTTTAAGCTAGTTTAACCAGTTTTTAAGCCAATCCAAACACCCTCTAAATGAAAGCCTGCTAAAAACCAATTCATAGAAGGAAAGTCGGCGGATACAGCACCGTACCAAAAGCTAGTTGGCAAACTTACCTATCACATGCATGGCATGATATAGCATTTGCCGCGAGTCTAAGTCAATTATGAATTCACCCTATGAAGAGAATCTTGCCACAGCCTACCATATCCTGATATACTTGAAGAATTCTACAGGAAAATGCTATATTTCGGAAGAAATGCACACGTATTGAAGCATACATACTGACTGAGCACATTAGATTATTATACATTCATATGGCAAAACCTGGTAACTTGAAGAAGCATATAACAAAATGCAGTAGCCCGCATCAGTACTAAAGCAGAATATAGATCTACGGCACATGGAATATGTAAACTGGTGTGGCTTAAGTGAATTTTGGAGGAACTAAGAAGAACAGAGACTATGCCTATGAAACTGTACGGTGACAACTACGCAGCCATCAGCATTGCTCACAATCTTCTTCAATAGGGTAGAACAAAATATATTGAAATTGACAAACACTTCACAAAGGAGAAGGTTGGAGCTGGAGTTATTTGAATGCCATCTATTCCGAATTCACAATGAGTGGCTGATATCCTTACTAAAGGATTATTCAAACCATACTTCCTATCAGGCTCTCCAATCTAATTCAAGGTTCAGTCATTATAAACGCATAGAAAATTTTGATTTGAAAAGGTGTCGAAATTAGGAAAGAAATTGTAAAAAATGACTTGAAAAGAACTATTTTACCCAATAGCTCTTTCTCCTCGAAATCTTCAGTGTATCGACCCTGCGTAACAACACATAAAGATTCAGCTAGAGACTAAAAAACAAAAAGCAATAGCAGGCAACACTAAGCTGGATATCTAAATTTTCGGCTCTTCCAGGTTTTAACATGAAAAAAGCTAACGTTTGTTACAGCAGTTAATGCTATTGGTGTCTTTTTTTTTTATAATTTTAACGACCCGTTTGGCCATGAGTTTTGCCAAAATAAATTTGGGATTTATTTGGCAAACACATATTTGGCCATAGATTTTGCCCACATTTTGGCAAAATCCAAAATCCCAAAATCACCTCAATCGCTAATTTTGGGCCAAAACATGACCGTTACATTTTTAAAATTTTTTAAATATTACCCCAAACTTTTATAATTTGTAAAAGAGCCCATATTTATTACGACCAACTAAATATTTGACGAATATGCTCCCTTATAAACTCAATCTTTTGTGCATCTTACTTTTGCTTATGATTTGTAGGCTAAATGGCTTTCTGAACACTCATATCAGTTAACTTTTTCTTCTTAATTAGGAGCCGTAATTCTCTAATGGGATTTCACTGTAATTAATGATTTATATAGTTCATTATAAAAATGATAATTTTGTACCAAACTTATTTATGTTCAGGGCTATGGTTTGTGATAATGATACTATTGGGTATTTGTGATAGTTTTTAGAACTTGTGGGTATAAGTCATGTTTCATGTTTTTTCAAATAAAAAGTGAAATATGTTTTGAAAAATCATGTCCAAACACATTTTCAATCTTCAAACCAAACTTCACCCAAATCAGATTTTTCAAAACAAATTTTGGAATCTATGGCCAAACGCTAGCTAACTTTCCGAAGATTTCGTCGAGTAGAAGAACTGAGTCAGGGAGCTAGAATCCACTAAAACCTTTTACTCTATACCTGGTTTGGCAGGATTGAACCCTCCTTGGGTGACCCAAGTCACACCCATATTCTCTTTCCCCTTTCAATTAGAACCCTTCTTCAGTGACCACCAATAAAACCCACATTTTAATATTTTGCTGAAAATTTTCGAGAATTCGACGGAGAGATATAGAACCAAACTGAGTTTTTACTTTAGGCGACTTTTGCCGTTCGGCTTTGCAAGGAAAAAGAAGGAAACAGTACGTTACTTAACATTATGGGATCAAATTCCTAATTGTGCCATATATTTGGTACAGAAATTGCTAGAATGCATGAAAATATGTGGAAGAATATACTACTTCACAATCACAAGCAATTTTCAAAAATGCAGAGTTCATACAGTGAAAACAATAATAAAGCATAGCTCATACCGTAATAATCGGTCTCTGATCTGAAACAAGGGAAGTGGTGAGAGTGAGTGCTTTCTTCAGTGTTTTAAAGGAAGTACTGGCGTTAAGTGAATACTTGCACCAGGGAGAGTGGAGTTTTTATCCCAAATTGTCCCTAATTTTATTGTGAAAGCGTAACATTGTACTTTATCTATTGTCACGGCATTTATTATCATTTATGTTTGCTAAACTTGATGTTTAGTCAATTTAACAAAAGGTCTAAAGTGAGACCTAAAAATTAACATTGATTCATTGAGTCAATTGGGTAAAGAAATTTTCATTACTCAATATTTGCAGAACCAATATAATGAACCAAAACTTGTTTAACGAGTCAGGTTGACCCGGTTTCGGACCGGACCGGATGGAAGGGGGTCGGGTGGGGCTGGGTTTGGGGGCTTAGGGAATTGGTCCGTATATATTTTTTTCCCGATTAATCATACCGGTCAATGAAAATTACTGTTGAACCGGTTAACCGGACCGGACCGATTGAGAAAAATAGTGACCGGTCGGTCACCAATCCTGGACGGTTATCGAGTTTTTAAAACCGAGCTTAACGGGTCCGGAACCATCCGGTGAAAAATTGAACCGGAACGTTTCCGGGCCTCAAGGCCCTACCCGACCCACCTCTGTGTCACCTTTAAGATTGTAGAAACAAGTGTGATAATTTTAAAAATACAAAAAAAAAAATAGTCGTTGAACCGGGACGGGCCAGGCTATTTAACCGGTTCAATAGTAATTTTTATTGATCGGGTTTGACCGGTTCGGTTAACCGGTAAAAAAACCAACCCTACCCGGTCCCCTTCCATCGGGTCGGTCTGGTTTACTACCGGTCTAGGTCGGTCCGGAACTGGGTCAATCCGACCCGTTAAACAGGTTTAGGTTCATTACATCGGTTCTGTAAAATTTGAGTATTGAAAGTTTCTTTACCCAGTTGATTCAGTGAAATCATTGTTAATTTTTAGGTTTCTATTTGGGTCTTTTGTTAAATGAACTAAACATGCTCAAGTTTAGCAAACTTAAAGGATAATAAATGCTCAGGGCAATAGATAAAGGACAAAGCTAGACTTAACTCCAAAGATAAAGATAAGAGACAATATTGGCTAAAAATTAAGAGTATGCGGAGGTGAGCGCGTGAGATAGTTTTTGAAGTTTGTTGCGAGTGTGATGTTGGCGTTTGTGAAGCCTTTCTTTCACCTTTTTTCGTTTTCCGTGCTTTTCTATTTTATTATAAAATAAAAATTACAAAATGATAGAAACGTAAAGTTTTTTTTTCCCCCTTAGAAACGTATAGTATCATTTTTATTCTAACAACGTTTGATTTCCTAAAAGTATTAATTACTCGTAGACAAAAAAAGAGAAGGATAGGCCATTTGTTATTTTATTTATATAATAACTAAATTAATTTTTATTTTATCTTATTATATTATTGTTGCTAGTTTGTTACTTTATTTTCATTATTTCTTGAGCCGAATATCTATTGGATCTCTACCTCCATAAGGTAGAGGTAAGGTTTGCGTATACATTATACTTCCCTGATCCCACATGTGGGATTACACTAATTACGCTGAACCTGTTGTTATTGTTATAATAATTAAATTAGTTTGTTTTGTGATTTTATTTCTTCAAAAAGTAAAAATGACTAATGATAGATTAGAAAATAAGGTAAAACTCGTGAGAATTTACGTTAAATGATAAGGGTGAGTAATTGAAAAGGGTATGAAAAATGACTTATGACAAAGGTAGGGACAAAAACTTAGTTATATATATATATATATATAAAAAAAATAAAAAATCATCCCTCACTATCTTTACACTATTTGCTTCTTGTGTCATTATAATATGTTATTTGGTACATGACATTTCTTTTTAGTTTCTTTATATGCATGTGTATATATATATATAATTCATCACTCACTATCTTTACACTATTTGCTTCTTGTGTCATTATATATATATATATATAAAAAGAAGCAAATAACATATTATAATGACACAAGAAGCAAATATTGTAAAGACAGTGAGGGATGAATTAAGCCCTGAGAAATTATAATCCATGTCGTGCACTTATAATTTACTAAAGTATTCTGGTGGGTCCAGTTAGCAATTAAGTAGGAATAAATTATCCGTCCAGTTTTTGGCTCAATAGGAAATGGTCATGATATCATTGAAGAATGACGTCATCCACGACAAATTGTACAAAGAACTGGAGGGGAACTTCTTTAGCAGAGCAGAATACTTTACACTTTCTCAACACGACCAAGGGAGGGAAGGGAAAGAAAAATAGAATATAGAGAAATATGAGAAAAAGTACTTATACTAAAGTAAAAATATAAATATATTATGAAAATAATTATATTGTGAATGTTTATTTATTACTCCGCTATGACGTCATCCACGACAAATTGTACAAAGAACTGGAGGGGAACTTCTTTAGCAGAGCAGAATACTTTACACTTTCTCAACACGACCAAGGGAGGGAAGGGAAAGAAAAATACGAGTATAGAGAAATATGAGAAAAAGTACTTATACTAAAGTAAAAATATAAATATGTTAAGAAAATAATTATATTGCGAATGTTCATTTATTACTCCGCTATAGATAATCTTCCTGAAGAAGATTATCCATTTAGTACTCTGTTGAAGTTTATCTACAAGCAACTGATGCAGGCAGGTTGCAAGCAGCTCAATGAAATGATTTGCAGCAGCTTCTTATTAAACAGGCAGGTTGCAAGCAGCTCATGCAGACAGCTTACAAGCAGCTAAAGAAAAGCCTTCTAGCTGCTTCCTGAAAAGCCTCGCAGCTGCTTCCTTTTTTCTATAAATAGAGGAGTTTTCAGTTCATTATGTACAACAGTTTGAAGTTGAAGAAAAATATCAATCTCCATCTATACTTGTCTTCGATTTATTTACTTTACGGTCTTTATTTTATAACACGTTATCAGCACGAGACTCTGCCATCTCGAGCAAATACTTTGAAAGTATCAGAGATACGAACTTTCTTTTTCTGAATAATGTCAAATCTTTCTAAACTTGAGTTTATAGCCCTAGATATATCGGGCAAAAGCTACAT
>AWOL01S0017116.1:18140-68166 GCA_000715115.1 Nicotiana otophora
GCCATTCTGGCTGTTGTGCTTCATGAATGCGGCAGGCCCTTTGCGAATGCGAAGAAGGCCTGACACCCCCCGTCTATTAAATATCCCAAAGACAAAATTTCACCCATCTTTTCATTAGAGCTCGGCAGAGATGCGATTTTGAAGAGGCATTTCATCACCCTTTCATAGCTTAGTATACTTTAACTTGTTTTCTTCCATTTTCATTAACACCCATTAATTTCTAACCTTAATCTATGTTCTTTCATGGTAGAAATTTAGGGATTTGGGAAGAATCGGGATTTTTGTAAAATTGAGATTTAGACCTCAAATTGAGGTCGGATTGTGTAACTAATTACATAATTGAGTTCGGGGGTGAATGCATAATTGGGTATTGGTTTGAATCTCGGGTTTTGACCAAGCGACCCCGGGGTTGAATTTGGTTAACCTTTTGGAAAATGTGTAAAGATCTTAACTTTATGTATTGCAATTGATTCCCCTAGCATTGTTTGATGTTATTAAGTCGATTTTGGTTAGATTTGATTGGTTTGGTGTAGATTTTAGAGGAACGGCCACGGTTGAGTTTTGATTTGCCTGCAGAGCGAGGTAAGTGTTGGTCTAACCTTGACTTGAGGGAATTAGGAGCCCTTGAGCAATGTGCTATGTGAATTACATGTGTAGCGGCGTATATGCGAGGTGAAGAGTGTATATACGCTGTCCAAATACATGTTTTCATGTTTTCCCATATTTCATTAATTATTTTATACCATGTACGACTGTTACATGCTTTAATTTCTTCCTATGCCTTAACTTGCTACTTGTCACTTATTTCTTTCATATTAAAATGTTCGTTTCTTCCATGCTTCCATGATTAATTGCTACTTGCCTTAATTGTGTTACTTGTATACTTTAATTGTCATATATTAGACTTGTCTTGTCACTTTGTATTAATTGTAGCATACATTGATTTGGTACGAGATTTCTTTAATGACTTTGCTTTCACATTCTTTAATCGTAGAGATTCATGTGAATTGTGTTTTTGAATTGATTACATTTGTTGGTTTTGTTTACGGATTGGGTTGCATGTCGCAACTGGTTGAATAAGGGAGGAATGATATTGATATGGTGACATCAGGTTTAGGAGGATTATAATATGATTCAGATTATATATGATTTGAGATGGTGAAATAAGGGAGGATTATAATATTGATTCAGATTATATAGTGGGATCGGGTTGCGCGCCAAAATGGATTGTGTGTTTTGTATTCATTGTGCATTGTGTTAGCTTTTAGTGTTTTGTGCGATATTTTGCGGACTGATATTTATGGTTTTACTCTTTTTGAGGATTGAGTTTATTTCTATAAGTTGATTGCCTTATATTTTTTCCAGTGCTCCTTTCATGTTATTGTTATTATACTGCGCACAGGTTATTATAAGTGACCCGCCTTAGCGTCGTCACTACTTCGTCGATGTTAGGCTCGGCACTTACAGACTACATGGGGTTGGTTGTACTCAAACTACACTCTACATTTCTTGTGCAGATTTTGGAGTCGGTCCTAGTGGCGGTCAATAGATTGCTCAGATTGATTTTCAGTTCTGATACTTGAGGTACAATTGCACGTCGTTTGTAGCACTCAAGTCCCCTTCTACCTTATCCTAGCTATTTGTTTCATTTCAGACAGTTTTACTTTCATTCAGGCCATTATCTATATTATTCTAGTCGCTCGTGCACTTGTGACACCAATTCTGGGATTGTATCTAGATATTGCGATTATTATGGTTTTTCTCACTATATTTTAGTTCTATTTCAGTTTATTCAGTTTAGTTGGTATCAATTAATTTGATTTGTTAAAAAATGGCAAAATCATATTCTAACATTGGCTTTCCTAACAAGTGAAATGTTAGGCGCCATTACGGTCTCGAGGGTAAAAATTCTGGGTCGTGATAAATTGGTGTCAGATCACTAGGTTGCCTAGGTTTCACGAGTCACGAGAAATCATAGTAGAGTCCGGAGGAATGGTACTGAGATGTCTAGACTTATCTTCCAGCAGCTATGAAGTTTAGAAAAAAATTCACTTCTCTCTATCTCTATCGTGCGATTTTATTCTATCATTGATGATTGAACTATCCTATTCTTGTTCTCTCACATACATAACTGGATAGGATCCGAAGCCCATTGTGGCAGCTACTAGCAGGGGTAGAGGTCGAGACCGAGGCCGAGCCAGAGGCATAGCTCATCCTAGAGCTAGATCAGCAGCACCTTCATTGGAGTCTCAGATTGATCATGACGAGGATCTTCCAGCTTAGACTGTACCCGTCAGACCAGCTCAGGTCCCAGAGGGTTCATAGCCACTTCAGTGATTCAGGACGCTCTAGTATGTTTGGTGGGCGTATGGAGAGTGTGGCCCAAACCGGTACATTCCCGGTGGCACCAGCTGTATCTTGAGCTGGGGGAGGAGCACATATTCCCGCTACTCACACTCCAGAGCAGGTGGCTCCCAAGTATCAGAATCCAGGAGCCTTGCCATTTGTGGTTATGCAGCCGGTTGTTGTGACACAGGCCGGTGATAGGCCCTCTATGTCTTCTAAGGCTTTGTTGAGGTTGGACAAGTTTACCAAGCTCTTTCTATTTCATTTCAGGTGTGCACCTTCTGAGGACCCACATGATTATCTAGATCCCTTCTATAAGGTGTTGCGGAACATGGGTATAGTTGAGACCAATGGGGTCGATTTTGCAGTGTTTCAAATGACTGGTTCCGCCAAGAGGTAGTGGAGAGATTATATGTTAACTAGACAAGCTAGGTAGCATGCACTTACCTGGGATCAGTTCTCACAGTTATTTCTAGAGAAGTTAATTCTTGTCACTCTGAGAGAGGAGTACCGCAGGCAGTTTGAGAGTCTTCAGCAGGGTAGTATGAATGTTACCTAGTAAGAGACTCGATTCCTACTTAGATGGCGATAGTGTGGAGTTTCAATGATGGGCTAACTTTCACTATCAGGCTTCAGATGTCTAAGGAAACCGGGATATTTACTTCCAGACGGTGGTAGATATTGGTGGACGGATCGAGATAGTTCGTTCTTAAGAGAGGGGCTAGTGTCTGATAAGAGGTCTCATCTTTCTAGTAGTTTCAATGGGGCCTCATCTGGAGGCAGGGTTACTTTTAGTAGGGACCATCCTCCAGTCCATTACAGTCGGCGCTTCAGGCATCTCACAGGGCTTTAGGGAGTCGTGGTCTTTATTTACCTCATTCTAGGCGGTTAACCTGCAGTGCACCATAAGCTCCTATCAGTGCACCTCTGATTCAGAGGTATCGCCGAGGTTATCCGGCCCGTTCGGGTCAGCTTCAGTTTCAACAACCATAGCAGCAAGATGGGTGTTTTGAGTGTGGTGGTGTTGGTCACATCAGGATTTTGTGTCCCACATTATTGGGTGGCATGCCATAAAAGAGTTCTCGTTCCATAGTTCTGGCACCGGTAGCTCCCCCGCCCGCTCAGCTGGCTAGGGGCAGGAGTCAGACAACCATAAGTGGAAATTATGTTGTTATAGGTAGAGCTGAGGCCGTTGGAGGTGGAGGCAAGCCAACTAGAGGTCGTCACCAAGATGTAGCTCAGAATGGTGGGTCTCAGCCCCGATGTTATAATGTCCCAGCTAAGCCTAGAGTCGAGTCATCTGGCGCCGTTATCACATGTGTTGTTCCAGTTTTCCATTAGACATGCTTCAGTTCTATTTGATCTGGGCTCTACTTAATCCTGCATGTCATCCTACTTTGCTTTATATTTGGTTGTGACTAGTGATTCTTTGAATGCTCCTGTGTGTGTGTTCACGCATGTGGATGATTCTATTATTATAGATCGTGTCTAGTATCGCTCGTGTGTGATTACTATTAGGAATGTTGAGACTAGTGTACATCTCTTACTTCTTGATATGGTAGACTTCAATGTTATCTTGGGTATGATTGGTTGTCACCTTATCAAGCTATATTGGACTGTCATGCCAAGACAGTGACCTTAGCCATGCCGGGGTTGCCTCCATTAGAGTGGATAGGGACTCCTGGCCATTCTACCGGCAGGGTTATTTCCTATGTGAAGGCTCGACGCATGGTCGAGAAGGCATATCTAGCTTATTTGGCCTATGTTCGTGATTTGAGTTTCCAAAGGTATCTCCTGCATATATGTCGGGGATCCCACCCGACAGAGATATTGACTTCTTTCTTTATTTGGGTACGAACACTCATCCCATTTATATTCCACCATATAGTATGACCCCGCTATAGTTAAAGGAATTGAAGGAGCTTGATAAGGGATTCATTAGACCTAGTGTCACACCTTGGGGTGCGCCCGTGTTGTTTGTGAAGAAGAAAGATGGGTCGACGAGGATGTGTATAGATTATCGACAGTTAAACAAGGTCACTATCAAGAACAAGTATCCGTTGCCGAGCATTGATGACTTATTTGATCAGCTTTAGGATGCGAGGGGTTTTCGAATATTGATTTATGGTCTGACTACAATCAGTTCAATATTAGGGCATCTGATGTCCCTAAGATGGCTTTTCAGACTCGATATGGGCATTATGTACTCCTGGTGATGTCATTCGGTTTGGCAAATACCCTAAAAATATTTATGGATTTGATGAACCCGGTGTTCAGACCCTATTTGGATTCTTTTGTGATTGTATTCATTGATGATATCTTGATCTACTCTCGCAGTCGAGAGGAGCATGAGAAGAATCTCTGGATTATACTCTAGACCTTGAGAGATTGCAAGTTATATGCCAAGTTTTCAAAGTGTGGGTTATAGTTAGACTCAGTCGCCTTTTGGGGGCATGTTACATCGACAGAGGGAATAAAAGTGGATCCTAAAAAGATCGAGTCACTCCAAAACTGGCCTAGACCTCCTTCAGCTACAGATATTCAGAGTTTCCTGGGTTTGGCTGGTTATTAATGCCAGTTCGTGGAGGGGTTTTCATCCATAGCAGCCCCAATGACTACATTGAACCGTAAGGGTGCCCCATTCAGATGGTTGGATGAGTGTGAGTTGAGCTTTCAGAAGCAGCATCTGAGGGTGATTGCATACTCATCGCGGTGAAGATTCACGAAAAGATCTACCTTTATCATGATCTAGAGTTGGCGGCCATTGTTTATGCGCTATAGATTTGGAGGCACTATCTTTACGGCGTGTCGTGTGAGGTATTCACGGATCATCAGAGTCTATAGTACCTGTTCAAGCAGAAGGATCTCAACTTGAGGCAGAGAAGGCGGTTAGATCTATTGAAATACTATGATATCACCATTTTGTATCATCCAGGTAAGGACAATGTGGTGGCCGATACCTTGAGTAGAAAGGTGATGAGTATGGGTAGCCTTGCGTATATTCCAATTGGTTAAAGGCCACCTATAGCAGATGTTCAGACTTTGGCCAATCAGTTCTTGAGGTTATATGTTTCGGATCCCAGTCGTGTCCTAGCTTGCACAGTCTCACAGTCTTCCTTGTGTGAGCGCATCAAAGAGCATTAGTATGATGACCCCCATTTGTTTGTTCTTAAGGACAGTGTGCAACACGGAGGTGCCAAGCAGGTTATTATTGGTGAAGATGTGGTTTGACGGATGCATGGTCATATTTGTGTGCCTAATGTGGATGGGCTTCGTGAGTTGATTCTTGAGGAGGCCCACAGTTCCCGGTATTCTATTCATCTGGGTGCCACCAAGATGTATCAGGACTTGTGGAAACATTATTGGTGGAGGAGGATGGAGGTTGATATAGTTGCATATGTAGATGGGTGTCTAAATCGTTAGCAAGTAAAGTACGAGCATCATAGGCCCAATGGTTTTCTTCAGAGGCTAGAGATTTCTGAGTGGAAGTTGGAGCGTATCACTATGGATTTTGTTGTTGGACTCCCACTGACTCAGAAGAAGTTTGAAGCGATATGGGTCATTGCGGACATGTTGACCAAGTTGGAACATTTAATTCCATTCATAGTTACCTATTCTTCAGAGCGGTTAGCTGAGATATACATATGCGAGATGGTCTGTCTTAATGGTGTGCACGTGTCCATTATTTCTGATCACGGTATGCAGTTCACCTCGCACTTCTGGAGGTCCGTACAGTGTGAGTTGGGCACACAGGTTGAGTCGAGTACAATATTTCACCACCAGATAGACGGACAGTCGAGCACACCATTCAGAAATTGGAATATATGCTTTGCGTTTGTGTTATGGAGTTTGGGGGTTATTGGGATCAGTACTTTCCAGTTGCAGAGTTTTCCTACAACAACAACTACTAGTCGAGCATTTAGATGGCTCCCTATGAGGCATTATACAGGAGGCGGTGTCGTTCACCAGTTAGATGGTTCAAGCTCAGAGAGGCTCAGTTGTTGGGTACAAATTTGGTACAGGATGCCTTAGATAAGGTCAAGATTATTCATAATCGACTTTGCACCGCTCAGTATAGGAATACGAGTAATGCCAGCCGTAGAGTTCGTGATGTTCCATTCATGATTGGAGAGAGGGTATTGCTCCGGGTTTTACCCATGAAGGGTGTGATGAGGTTCGCAAAAAAGGCCAAGTTGAACCCTCAGTATATCAGACCCTTTGAGATCCCTGAGAGAGTGGGTGAGGTGACCTACAGGCTCGCATTGCCACGCAGTTTAGCAGTTGTCCATATGGTGTTCCATGTGTCCATGCTCCGGAAGTATCACAGTGATCTGTTTCATGTATTAGATTTCAGCTCAGTCTAATTGGATAAGGATTTAACTTATGAGGAGGAACCAGTGGCTATTCTAGCCCGGTAGGTTCAACATTTGAGGTCTAAGAGTTATCATCAGTTCGAGTGCAGTGGAGAGGTCATCTAATTGAGACAGCCATGTGGGAGTCCGAGTCGGACATGCGGAGTAGATATCCACAACTTTTCACTAGTCCAGGTACCTTTCTATGTCCGCTCGAGGACGATCGTTGAGGTGGTGAATGTGATGACATGATAGGTCATTTATAGTTTTACCCTTCATTTATGTGTTTCAAGGCCTCGAATAGCCCCGTTTAGCCTTTCTCGATTTACGTGAGCACTAGAAAAATTGATGAAAATGTAAAATCGTGTTTTAAAACTCATTTGAGTTGACTATGATCGACGTTTTATGTAAACGGACCCTGATCAGTGTTAGATGGTCCTGATGGGTCCGTATCATGATTTAGGACTTAAGCGTATACCTGATATCTAATTTGAAAGTCCCTAGCTTGATTTAACGTAATTTATTGAAAAGTAGCAATTTAAAGGTTTAAAGAATTCATAAGTTTGACCGTACGTTAACTTTATTGCAACCGGATTCTGATTTAAGTTCCAAAACTTGGTATATGCTCATTTTAGTATTTATGACTTGTCTGCAAAATTTGATGCAAACGGAGTTTATTTGACGTGATTCGGACGTTTAGTTGTAAAATTTCATGTCCTTGTATTTTTTTGAAAATTTCAATTGTGTTCGTGTCTAATTCATGGTTCTAGGTATTATTTTGATGTTTTGACCGCACGAGCAAGTTCGTATGATATTATTACACTTGTGTGAAAGTTTGGTTTGGAGCCCGAGGAGCTCAGGTGAGTTTCAGATAGGCTACAGATGATTTTGAACTTAGAAATTGCAGGTTTTTGGAAGTCTGCAGTACCTGGAGTGTTCTTTTTTGCGATCGCACAGATACTTCCTCGATCGCGAAGAGTAAACTGGGATGGGGAGGTTTTTCACTATGTGAATACGATGCTGCGTATGCGAACGCAAAGATGTGGTGGGATCACCCATAACAAACTCGACCAGCATTAAGGGAACGCGAAGAGAAAGGGGTTTGGGAGGGGGATCTGAGGTTCGTTCTACGTTAATGCGATCCCTGGCTCGCGAAGGCTTGAGGGAGAAGCCTTCGCGAATGCGTGAGAAACCTCGCGAACGCGTACGCCATTCTGGCTGCTATGCTTCGCGAACGCGAATAAGGCCTAACGTCGAGTTTATTAAATATCCAAAAGATAGGATATCACCCAGTTTTCACCATATTTTCATTATAGCTCGGCCTAATTCTATTTTGGGTTGTGAAACGGTCGATTTCAATAATAATACCCAACAAGGAGTCGGAATCGAATCCACAAAGATCTTAGATGGGATTAGTGGTATATATTTGTATAAAGCAGGTAAAGTATCTTGGTTTCACTTCAACAAATATGGTTTTGTTTTTACTTCTAAAATTACGTTAATGATTACAATTATAAAGATATAAACCTAGAGAATATTATTTTTGGATTATTTTCAAATATATAAAAAGTCCTAGGGGTATGACCATCACCTAGGTGTTTGCCTAACGAATTGTAAACTTTAAACCTTGTTTTGTTGGTCGGGGTGTATTATAGCAATCAATACTCAAGTATCCACTCAATACCTCTTGGTAAGAGAATGATTTTGCCCAATTTAGCTTTCTTTAGTCCAAATGGCTATTGAACAAAATAATTGATAAAATGCTCAAGTATGATTTTACTATCTCTAGGTTCAACCCTTTAATTCGGACTATCAATCTCTTGATTTTATCCCAAATTCTTGTTAGCTAAATTTTCTTAGATTAAGTCTTTCTTTCTCATGTAGAGACCAAGTCAAATAGGCATAAACTAATGTTTGCAACCATTAATTCTACAATTAAAGGTAAGAACAAGGCTAAATAATAAACACCCAACCATAAATAAGCCATAAATCAAACACCCATTAGGTTCACACACTAGGGTTGGGTCACAACCCTAGATAAAAATCTAGCTACGCATAATGGGTATAGACGAAAATAGAGAAGAAAAGATGATAAAACTCATATTGCAAGATTAAAAGATAAACATTCAATGTTAAATCACCAAAGTAAGCTAAACTTTCCTAACGAGGTAAATAAAAATGGCTACAGTACTTTCAATCTTCAAAACTTGACCCAATTTCGTGAAAGTAGTCTATTTATATAAAGCTGGAATTTTCAGACAAAATTGCTCTTTCGGAGGTTCTGCGGCCGCACAATTATATATGCGGTCCGCACTTCTCTTAAGATCTTGATAGGAGTTGACTCTGTGGCCGCACATTTCTAGATTGTGGCCGCATCTCTCATGTTCAGCGGTTCACACAATTCTGGTTGCGGCCGCACTGGGCTCTTTTACGGACCACACATTTCCTGAGTGCGGTTGCATAGGTATTTCTGCGGCCGCACAATTATTGTGCGTTCCGCATTTCTTCTTGATCTTGAAATGAAACTCTCTGAACTTTGGATCTTACGTAGCTTCTGCGGCTTGCACAATAATTGTGTGGTCCGCACTTTGTATGGGGGCTCTATTGATTTTCCTTCACATTCTACGGCCGTAGATAGAAATCTGCGGTCCGCACTTGAGCTTCTGTGCCTGATTGCTTTCCTTGTTCATATCACTCCTCCTTGAGTTTGATTTCATTGCAATGGCTCATTTTCCAACACTCCTGTTGGTAAGCATATTTCATCAGTTTTCGGGAATACAATTAGACAATTTTGGGCTAAAATGAAAGCTAAAAGGCGCTAATAAGTAGTTAAAATTCCCACTTATCAACTCCTCCAAACTTAAGCTTTTGCTTGTCCTGAAGCAAATAAGGTAATTTCCGCTTCCACAAGATAAGAGCTATTCCAGCTAATCTAAGGTGAATCAAACACACATCAATTGGAGCCAATAATTACCCACAACACTTATGAATTATCAACAAGGCAATGATTTGAAGTTTTAAGCACAAATAGTTCTAATGTGACACTAGGGCATCAAGAGTTGACTTTACTCATCAAGGAAGTTCTCTCTTTCATGTATCTCATTGTGGATCCCAAAATCCTCCTCCGCTACTATCCGTTAGCATGTCTCACTTATGAATGTAGCACTCACTTTAAGATTTTGTGAAAAGTTCGATCATCTCTCTCAAAAGAATGCCACAAGTACGACTCTAGGCACCATATGCTTGCCCCTCATGTAAATCACCACTAATGTAAGTTCACTCGGCTTGAAATCACGTAGGGCATTTTCGAAATGTAATGAAGGCTTTTGAACTATGGTAGGAAATGTTGGAATATAACGGGTTGATCTTCCCTTAAGCACTCCATTTTTTTCTGTTTGGCTCATGCTTTGCCGACTCTTTGAGTCATTTTCTTTTTCCTTAGGGGAACTTGAGAGACTTAACATCACTCTTTCTTGGTCATGATATTCATTTTCTCCTTCTTTGTTTTCTCCATGCTTTGCATTTTTTCTTTTCTTTCAATCCCTTCAACTCTTCAACTTATTCACTTTCTTTTTGCATTTTATTTTTCTTTTGTTCTTAATTTCGTTTTCTTTGCCTTTCCTTTTCTTCATTTCTTTTCTCTTTTTATACCTTGATACCACTTTCAAATTTCTCATCTCTCCCCCAAACTTATGTGTTAAACAATTGTTTCTCAAGAGTGATTAGGAAAGCTCGGGGTGCAAAGAGAGGATCACTACAAAACGGGTAAAGGCTTGTAACATGGTTATCAAATAAGAATGTTTTTAGGCACAAAAGGGTTTACTAGGGATAACAACATTTGTGGGTCATCAAAAATTTCAAAATGGGTCAAGGAAAGCCTACCGTCACTTATCAAGCCAAGCAAAACTTAAAATTTTGCCTTTAAACACATTTGGGGTAAGTTCTAGACCATTCGCACGGGTACTTGGACATGCAAAAAAACATCTCACCTCTGACACATCTAGATTGTTCAAGAGGATAAAGTCGAGGGCCCATAACAACCATATTCGAGATTGAAAATCACTAATTGTTCAAATAAACCACTCGATGATTGCTTAAGTCAACACAAGAGTCAAAATGTCACTAACTAGAGCTATTTCTTTCCAAGAACTTGTTTTTAATCATAATATGTAGTTAAGCGTGTTGGTACCAAGTGAATAATGTTCGACTCTTCTAGTTCAACTCAATTATGTCCTCTTATTCATTATTACTACTGTTCTTACCTAAAACATCAAAAACGGACTCAATCCCTTAAGAAGGTTGTCACGCAATCCATCGTTGGGAAGAGTCACCCGGTTCACACAAAAACCACCTTTAGAAAGAATTGTGGCATTAAGAAAACCAAAGGCTTATTGATCACTTAAACATGAAAAGAAATTACTAAATTAAAAAGAAGCTATTAAAGTAAATAAGAAGCTATTAGACTAAACATTGAGTACTTAAAAAATAAAATAAAGAAGCTATGAAGTAAACTGCTGAAAGAATAAATGAATATACAAACTGAGAGAGGGAAAGAGAATATATACATAAATAGAGAGAGAGGAATATGTAGATAATGAAAGTAAAAATAAAAAGATAATGTTATCACTTATTAGAGTCCAATGTCAAATGTCAAATCATAATAGACTCCACCCCCTGAATAAAAATAATCATTGTCCTCAATGCTTAACAAAATAAAAACAAGGAAGGGAAAGAGTAGAGAGGACTCCCTATGTGGTCTTAGTGTCCATAGCAGCATCACCTACCTCAGGCTCCTCCAACTGGATCTCATCATCCTCTTCTCGGGGAGTAGCTGGGTTGGTGAACATATGTAGCACCGCCTCAATAGTGTGGGCAGCGAGATCTGGCTCATCAGACTAGCCAGATGGTGCCAGTGGTGCTAGTGGTGCTGGTGATGCTGGGTCTACTGTTACTGATGGATCTATCTCCATCAGTAAGCTAAATGGAAGATCTCCAGCGCCTACTATCGTGGTCATCACTCGTCTCAATTTGTCAATTGATTTCCTCAAAGCATGACATTTCCTTATCTTCTTCACCTACTTCCCACGATGCTCAATTGGTCCCCCATGTGCCATCAAGGTGTCCATGATGGTCTTCTGATTCTCCAATATTTTCTTCAAAGTTTCTTCCACTGACCGAGGAATCTGGGGTAATGGAGTAGAGGTCTGAACTGCAACAACACTGGATTGGTCAGACAACTTTACAGTAGTTGTCTGCATCCAGTTATTGAGACTCGCCAGTGTCTGGGAAACACGCAGCATAGAGAGTGGATAAGTAGAGGAGGAAGGCACTGATACTGATGGCCCTGAAGATGGAAGTGGAGGTATGGTGGCTGTATCAGTGGAAGGCCCAACTGCTTTGGAAGGCATGGCTACAATAGAAGGCATGGCAGCTGCATCTGCAAGTGCCACCGATGGCTCATCAGACTGGCCTACAGTAGTAGTCGACTTACCCTTGTTCTTCGGGTTCCTTGGGTCCTTTAGAGAGTCCCAGGAAAAGGGCTTCTTAGCCCTAACCTTCATATCAAACCTCTTGGGATCCACCCCCGCATCCATGAATTACTCTGTAATAGTATTGGAATACGGATAAGAGCTTTCGCCTTGTCTGACAACCAGAGACATGTTGGCCAACATGATGGCACCCACATTAATTGGGTACCCGGCCATGATGGAAGCAACTAGGACTGACCGAGGGATTGGGAGATTGTTTTCATTCCAGCTTGGGTCTATGCGATTGCACACACATATTTGCCACCCTTTTGCTTCAAAGTTGAGGGTGTTCCGCTGAATCGTAACACCTACTGTGATCCATGGTGGTGGTGGTCCTGGAGCTGCTAGTATCTCAACTAGCCAAGGGTGAGCTGCATCACCCATTGCTAACTTCTCTAAAAACTGCACCGCTTCCATATCCTCGAGCCCCAAAGAAGTGTTCAGTGTGCTCTGATCAAATCGTACTTTCAAGTTCCTCACCTTAGTCCCCTTTTTGATGTGCGCCACATTGGCATAGAACTCCCATACTAAGTTCTCTTTGGCATCCACTACGCTTTTCGTCAGCCATTTCCACCCAATGTCTTAACACATTTGGGTTGTATCTATCCAAATCTTTCAACACAAACTGCTGCTTAACAGTGAGCGATCTCTGTGGCCACCACTCTCGGAACTTGTTGATTGTAGTCATGTTCACAAACCTATCTTCCTAAACTTTCCTCTTCTTTGACCTCTCCAGGCCTGCAACTCTGGTATCACCACCTCGACTGTCATCCGTAATATCATCATCATCATCAACTATGACTGGTGCGGCGGGGGCATGAGTAGATGAGGGTTCTGAAGCCTGACTGTTTACTTCCAGCCCCTCAGAAATACTCTCAGAAGAGGTAGGCTCATTTCTCAGTCGGTATCTATCCTGGTGCAGTTGTGGTTGGGGTATCACAATAAGCGGCCTTTGCATTGAGTCGCCCTCCGATGCTTCCCTAGATGGGACATATGAACTTGATTCAGAGGGCTTCGACTGTCTACCTCGGCCTATTGTTGCCTTCTTACTGATCCATTTTTGGTGGGCGAGAGGTAAGGTTCTTTTGCCTCTACCTCTGGAAGGTTCACCCCTCCCCTTTGATGTATCACCACGACCACGTGATCTAACCATATTATGCACAAAATAGTAGTAAGAGTCAGTTCTAGTTAAGTGCATGTAAGCATAAAATTTGCAGAACAAAACATGTTACATGTTGGGGAAGTGCGACCGCAGATGGGGTTGTGCGGACCGCACAATTTGAAAGTGCGGCCGCAGTGATGATTCTCCATTCTGCACCATTTTAAGTGCGGCTGCACATCTGAAACATCAAAAATGACAACTCTCTAAAGGTAGAGTATTGCTTGATTTGCGGCCGCACATACTTTTCTGTGGCCGTGATTGAATTTCTGCAGACCGCACAATTTCAAGTGCGGTCCGCACAATCATTCTAAAGCAAATACCCTAGCCTACTGATATGCTCCTGGAATGGTATAAATAACACGCCATAGGGTAGGCATGCGTAAAGTATGCTATCACAACTCAAATCGGTAAGTTAAAGAAGAATTAGTAACTACCTTATTTATTCAAGGAATCAGCCTCTTTGTAACCTCAAGTATAACCCACATAGTTCTCAACAAAGTTACGAATACGAGAAACATTATAACTTATGCTTAACCGTCAACTCTAGGCATATCATAGCCTAAACATTTTCCCGAGTATGAATACTTGACCTGATGCCCTCACACGGGCTTAAACCTCTCATATACATATATGCACTCGTAGCGCCTAGTCATCACAAGTAATTAACTCAACTAGTGCCTCCACTGAGTTTAATTAAAACACTCACCTCAAACAGGCCGCAACACTGAATCAATTTGCAACGGAGAACTCCTAGTCTCCAAATTCATAGAACATATAAACCACCATAACGGATCCCAACTGCAGCACTCGAATGACTAACATATCTTTCATGCATGATCATCCCACGAGGAACACTTTCATAATTCTTTCATGCCACATAGCACTAATTTGAATATCAGCAGGCTATCAACCAGGTGAGTACCGCAATATCAACCAGGTGAGTACCGCAATATCAACCAGGTGAGTACCGCAATACCAATGAACATCCGTAAGTCAAAACACAATGTGCCTTTTGAAATGCGCACCCTTCTAAGGGATTACCAAATAGTTATAACATTCATCTAAATATCAAAAACTGACCATTCTGTCCAAAATTTGTGATCTTACATTCAAGTATGAATTGCCACCTTGTACATGTAAATCTAAATTCCTCACAACACAACACATCTATCATGTGAAAAGCACGAGAATCTCATTATAAACTTTGAGTCACCAACAAATTACATACCCTATTAGTTAGAAACCTTTCTCTTACATTTTTTCAGAAGGAAATCACAACATAAAATATGTTCCCCACACCGGTAGAAACTATTCGGCTCAAACCATGGTAGAAACTATCAAGAACACTTTGAAATCCATTTGTACATAACCAAGCCAAAATTGTGTGGTCTACATTTCTCCTCTGAAGTGCGTCCGCACTCAAAGTTGTGCGGTCCACACTTTTCCTCTGAAGTGCGGCCGCGAGAAGAATTGTGTGGTCTACACTTTTCCTCTGCGGTCCGCACTTTTCCAAAAGTTCCAGAACAATATTAGAGTGTCAAAATGCCCGGACTAGCTCAAAACTCACCCTGAAACTCATCGATCCACTCGGGATCCCGTTCAAATATACCAACAAATCCCGTAACATAATACAGACATACTTGGGGTTTCACATCACGTCAAACAATGCTAAAACCATTAATCATACCCCAATTCAAGCCTAATGAACTTTGAAACTTCCAATTTCTACAAACGACGTCGGAACTTATCAAATCACGTCCAATTGACCTCAAAATTGTCACACAAATCTAAATGACATAATAGAGCTATGAAAATTTTCAGAACAGGATTCCGACTTCGTTATCAAAAAGTCAACTCCCCGGTCAAACTTCCAAACTTATATTTCTATTTTAGCCATTTCGAGCCTAATTTAGGTACGGGCTTCCAAATAATTTTCCGGACATGCTCCTAAGTCCATAATCACCATACGGAGCTATTTGAATGGTCTAAACTCTATTCCGGGGTCGTTTACACATAAGTCAACATCCGGTGACTAGTTTAACCTAAGCTTTAAACCATGGAACTAAGTGTTCCAATTCATTCCAAAACCTCACCGGACCTTAACCAATCACCCGTGCAAGTCACATAACAAATGTAAAGCACAAAGTGAGCAGTATATATGGAAACGGGAATGTAATACTCAAAACTACCGGCCGGGTCGTTACAGGTCCGCACAATAAATGTGCGGTCCGCACTTTTTTCACACTTAGCCACTTTTCCTGAGCACAGTTCCTTCAAAGCATACTCATTCCTGCAACACACTTCAAAGCTAGTTATTACTAAACAAGACCTATCTAAAGAAGAAGAAAAAGGAAAATAAAAAGAAACATGGGTTGCCTCCCGAGAAGCGCCAGATTTAACGTTGTGGCACGACGCAGATTACCATCAATCACTTAAAATGAATCAATGCCACTACGTGGCCATCACCAACCTTTTCCAGATAGTGCTTCACCTAGTGACTATTGACTCTAAATACTTTATTATTTTTATTCTTCAAGTCCAATGCACCAAAGGGTGTCACACTCACAACTTCAAACGGGCCACTCCATTCAGACATCAACTTTCCCGGAAGCATCTGTAACCGAGAATTGAACAATAAAACAAGATCACCTTCTTTAAACTCCTTGTTCCGAATGTACTTTTCAGGGTGGTGCTACATCTTCTCCTTGTATAAGGATGAACTTGTATATGCATGGTACCGAAATTTATCTACCTCATTCAATTGTGCCACCCTTAAGTTGGAGGCGACATCCCACTCAAGATTTAGCTTCTTCAAAGCCCACATGGCCTTGTGCTCAACTTCCACTGGAAGGTGACAAGCATTCCCAAACACTAACCGGTATGGAGACATTCAAATCGGTGTTTTGTAAGAACGTCCTATAAGCCCATAAAGCATCATCCAGTTTCTTTGACCAATCCGTCCGGTTGGCATTCACTATTTTTGACAAAATACTCTTGATCTCCCGGTTGGAGACTTCCACTTGTCCGCTTGCTTGAGGGTGATAGGGGGTCGTGACTTTGTGAGTGACACCATAATTTCTAAGCAAGGTATCAAAAGCTTTGTTGCAAAAAAGCAACCCCCTGTCGCTTATAATGGCCCGCGGAGTACCAAACCTTGTGAAGATGTTCTTTTTCAGAAATGCCACCACACCTCTGGCTTCATTGTTTGGTAGAGCAACTGCCTTAACCCATTTTGACATATAATCCATAACTACCAAAATGTAGGTGTTCCCACAAGATGCTACAAATGGTCCTATGAAATCAATACCCCACACATCAAAAATATCAATTTCCAAGATGGTGGTTTGGGGCATCTCATTTTTCTTTGAAATCCCAACGTCCCTTTGACATTCATCACAACACTTTACTAGATCACTTGCGTCATTATAGAGAGTAGGACAATAGAATCCACAACTCAACACTTTGGCCTCCGTTCTTGCTCCCCCATAGTGACCACCTTAGGGTGAAGAATGACAAGCCCTAAGAATTTCAACTTGTTCATCCTCCGGTACACATATTCTAATCACGCTATCAGTACAAATCTGAAAGAGGTACGGTTTATCCCAATAATAGTCTAGGCAATCCCATTTGAGCTTCTTCTTTTGGTTTGAAGAGAACTTATCCGGTATAATACCACTTATAAGATAATTTGCTAAATCAGCAAACCATGGATCTCGGTCATTAAAATGACTAGAAGTTTCTCGTCGGGGAAGGAGACATTGATTTCAAGGACGTCACGTGGCCTCCCCTCCTCCTCCAAGCAATACTAGTGGTCCGCCACTTGGTTTTCACTGCATTCTTGGATGTCTAGATCGAACTCTTGCAATAAAATCACCCATCTCATTACCCGAGCCTTTGAATATTTCTTGTTCATAAGGTACTGAAGTGACACATGATCTATGTGGAGAATCACCTTTGCACCCATCAAGTATGGGCGAAACTTCTCCATAGCAAAAACAATAGCAAGGAGCTCTTTTTTGGTCACGGTGTAATTGACTTGGGCATCATTCATTGTCTTACTAGCATAGTAGACCGGATGATAGATCTTGTTGACACGTTGCCTCAAAATTGCTCCTACCGCCACATCAGTAGTGTCACACATGAGCTCAAAAGGCAAGCTCCAATTCGTGGCGGTGATAATAGGAGTAGTTGTCAATTTAAACTTGAGCAATTCAAATGCCTTCATTCAATCCTCATTGAAATGGAATTTGGCATCTTTCTCCAAAAGCTTACACAAGGGGTTCATCACTTTGGAAAAAACCTTGATGAAACTCTGGTAGAACCCCGCATGACCCAAGAAACTCCTTACTCCCTTCACGGATATTGGAGGTGGACGTTTAGAAATCACCTACATTTTTGCCTTGTCGACCTCAATGCCATTCTTTGAAATTTTGTGGCCAAGGACAATGCCTTCCTCATCTATGAAATGACATTTCTCCCACTTCAACACCAAGTTCGTCACTTCACATCTTGCCAAGACCTTATCCAAATTATTTAGGCAATCATCAAAAGAATTCCCGACCACCAAAAAGTCATCCATGAAAACTTCAAGAAAATCCTCCACCATGTCCATGAAGATAGCCATCACACACCTTGGAAAAGTCGCTGGTGTATTGCATAACCCGAATGGCATTCGCGAGAATCCGAAAGTATCATAAGGACATGTGAAATTAGTCTTCTTTTAATCCTCCGGAACAATAAGAATTTGATTGTAGCCGGAATACCCACCAAGGAAACAATAGAAAGTAAGGACGGCCAACCTATCAAGCATTTGATCTAGAAAGGGAGGTGGGAAGTGATCCTTTCTTGTGACTTTGTTGAGCTTGTGATAGTCCATACACACTCTCCACCTGGTCACCGTTCTTGTAGGAATCAACTCATTCTTGTCATTGGTAACTACCGTCATGCCCCTTTCTTTGGGACACATTGCACTAGAGAGGTCCATAAACTATCGGAAATGGGGTAAACAACCCCTGCATCTAACCACTTGATGATCTCCTTATTGACCACCTCTTACATTGCTTCATTTATACTGCTTTGATGTTTAATGGAGGGTTTGGAATCTTCCACCAAATTAATCATATGCATGTAAAACGCGGGGCTTATTCCCTGAATATCCGCCAACGTTCATCCAATAGCTTTCTTCCCCATTTTGTAGCACCGCCAATGTGGAGTATAACTGCACGTTAGTCAAACAAGCGGAAAGAATTACCAGTAAAGTAGAACAAGGGCCAATGAATTCATACCTGATATGCGTAGGCAATGGCTTTAACTCTAAAGTAGGAGGCTCCTCGATTGAGGGATATTTTGGAGGAGTCTTCCCATTTTCAAGATCTAAGGACAATTTGCAGGGTTCATAAGTGTACGACCCCATTCCTTGCAATGAGTTCATGCATTCCACATAGCCATCCATCTTGTCATCATCAAGGTTAAGCAAAACATCCTCCAAAGTATCATTAACATTCAACGTGGCACTATTATCATCGATAATCACATCGGGCACCAAGTCCACAAACGAACAAACTTCATTGCTATTTGGTTGCCTCATAGATTTGCACACATGGATAACCACCTTTTCATCACCCACCCGGAAAGTGAGTTCACCGGCTTCCATATCAACAAGAGCCTTCCCGGTTGAAAGAAAAGGTCTACCCAGAATAATCGGCACCTCATAGTCCACTTCACGATGAAGAATCACAAAATCCACCTTGAGAATGAATTTATCAACACGAACCAACACATCATCAATTATACCCAACAGTCTCTTCATGGTACGATCCGCCATTTGTAATCTCATAGATATGGGTCTTGGTTGCCCAATTCCCAAAGTCTTGAAAACTGAAAGGGGCACCAAATTGATACTTGCCCTAAGATCACAAAGAGCTTTAGGAAAGTCGGCACTTCCAATGGTACAAGGGATTGTGAAAGCACCTGGATCTTCCAATTTAGGAGCCATTGAGTGCACAATAGCACTCACTTAATGAGTCATCTTTATAGTTTCACAATTCATCGACCGCTTCTTTGTCACCAAGTCCTTCATGAACTTTGCAAAATCGGGCATTTGATCCAACACCTCAACCAATGGTACATTAATAGATAGACTCTTCATCATGTCAATGAACCTTTTGAATTCATTCTCACCATTTTGCTTGACAAGCCTTTGAGGGTATGGAGGAGGAGACCTTGGGATTGGTGCCTTAGCCTTTGGCACTACCGATCCCGGTATGTCAACAATGTGCTCCCTGGACAGGTTCACTTCCTCTTGAGTCTCTTCCACATTGTCATCAATTTCAATTTTTACTTCATAATTTGCTTGCACCACGTTGGTCGAGATCTCACCACAATTTTCCTTTGACTTGAGGTGGGTGCATCCCTACCTTTTCTACTCCTTGTAGTTACGGTCATAGCATGTCCCGTATTGTTCCCACCCTTTGGGTTCACCCCTGTGTCACTTGGTAGTTCCCCCTTAGGACAAGTGTTGTGAGAGGCTAGTTGAGCATCAGAGTCGGCATGCTTCTCCATTATTTGCTTGAACATGTTCTCAATTTGTACCATCTCATTATTAGAAGAGCTTGGACCATAGGAAGGATAAGGGGGTGGTTTGCTCTGTAGTTGATACATGGGGGGGGTTTTGAAAGTCCGACCCCCGATTTCCTTGGTTGTTGCCTCCCCAATATCCTTGACTATTGCCACTCCAATTGCCTTGGTTATTTTGACCATTCCAATTTCGTTTATTGTTTTGATTGTTCCAATTCCCTTGGTTGTTTTGATTGTTCCAATTCCCTTTATTACCATGAGGTCATCATTGTTGTTGATTCGTGCCTTGAGATTTGTTTCTTTTCCCTTGGAAGTTTTTCACATATTGTACTTCCTCCTCTTGGTCATTGTAAGATTCATCTTGCTCAAAGTCTCTATCTTCTTGCACATAATGTTCCGCTCGGTTTTGCACTTGAGGACCCTTTTTCCTTCTCTTGTTTCCCAGCATATTAACTCCCTCCATTGAATTGACTTTCTTAGGACCTTTCACTTGTTGAAGTTGAACCTTGGCTAATTGATTCAATGTGGTAGTCAATTCGGTAATTGCTTGCCCATGATCATGCAATTCTTTATGTAGGTCAATCACGTTTGGATCACCTTAAGGAACATTTACTCTACTTTTCCATGCTGATAACGTATCTGCCATTTCATCTAAGATCTCACAAGCTTCCGCATATGGTGTTGTCATGAAATTTCCACCGGCAAGTGGGTTGACCACGCACTGCTTGGTAGTATTGATCCCCATGTAGAACGTTTGTTGAATCATAGCCTCCGTCATGTCGATATTTGGGCACTCTTTCACCATAGTTCGGTACCTCTCCCATATTTCATGTAATGGTTCATTGGGTTCTTGTTTGAATGCTAGAATCTCGTCTCTAAGAGTATCCATATGCCCAGGAGAAAAGAACTTGGAAATACATTTCTTCACCAATTCATCCCATGTATGGATGTAATGGTTTGGCAACCTTTCTAACCAATCCAAGTCTTTCCCCCATAGAGAGAAAGGAAATAGCCTCGACCTTAAAGCATCCTCGAAGACGTTGGTCTGTTTACTCCCCTAGCAAGTGTCCATAAACCCTTTCAAGCGTTTGTACCCATTTTGATTCGGAGCCCCGGTGAAGAATCCCCGTTGCTTTAGCAATGTGAGCATAACATTTGTGATTTGAAAGTTTCCCGCCCTAATGCAAGGCGGGACTATGGCACTTGCATACCCTTCATTCGGAAACACCCGGTGTGGAACCGCTCTTGGTGTATTTGGGGGTGGAATGGGAACGTTGTCTTGAGGCGTTCGGCCTCGTCTATTTGCTTGAGGTTCAAAAGGAACCTCTTCAACTTGGTCATCTTCCACGTCCACATCCCCCAAAGGCATGTTTCCGAGAGGATCATTGTTGTTAAGAGCCATTGTTTCACCTACAATTGTTTCACCCAAAGAAATAGTAACATGGAAGGAAAATAAGAAAATTCACACACAAAACTAAATATATAGCTAAATCTGTTTTTATGCTCCCCAACAACGACGCGAAAAATTGATCTCGTCTAAGTCACACCTCTATTCAGGGTTGTGAAATAGTCGATTGCAATAATAACACCCAACAAGGAGTCAGGATCGAATCCATAGGGAGTTTAGATGGGATTAGTGGTATATATTTGGATAAAGCACGTGAAGTATCTTGGTTTCACTTTCACAAATATGGTTTTGTTTTTACTACTAAAATTACGTTAAGGATTACAATTCTAAAGATATAAAACTAGAGAATATTGTTTTTGGACGGTTTTCAAATATATAAAAAGTCCTAGGGGTATGACCTTTACCTAGATGTTTGCCAAACGGATTGTAAACTTTAAATCTTGTTTTGTTGGTCGGGCTGTATTATAGACATCAACACTCAAATACCCAATCAATACCTCTCGGTAAGAGAGTGATTTTGCCCAATTTGGCTTTCTCAAGTCCGAATGGGTATTGAACAAAATAGTTGATAAAATGCTCAAGTCGGGTTTTACTATCTCTAGGGTCAACCCTTTAATTGGGACTATCAGTCTCTTGATTTTATCCCAAAGTTTTATTAGCCAAGTTTTCCTAGACTAGGTTTCTCTTTCTCAAGTGGAGACCAAGTCAAATAGGCATAAACTAATGTTTCCAACCATTAATTCTACAATTAAAGGTAAGAAGAAGGTTATATAATAAACACCCAATCATAAACAATCCATAAATCAAGCACCCATTAGGTTCACACACTAGAGTTGGGTCACAACCCCAACTAAAAATATAGCTACTCATAATGGGTATAGAGGAAAATAGAGAAGAAAAGATGGTAAAACTCATATTTCATGATTAAAAGATAACAATCCAATGTTTAATCACCAAAGTAAGCTAAAGTTTCCTAAATGGGTAAAGAAAAACGGCTACAGTACTTTCAATCTTCAAAACGTGACCTAATTTCGTGAAAGTAGTCTATTTGTACAAAGTTGGAATTTTTGATAAAATTACCCTTTCGGAGGTTCTTCGGCCGCACAATTATATGTGCGGTCCGCACTTCTCTTCAGCTCTCCACAGGAGTTGACTCTGTGGCCACACAATTCTGGATGGCCGCTGCATCTCTCATGTTCTGCGGTCCGCACATATCTGGGTGCGGCCGCACTGGGATCTTCTGTGGACCGCACATTTACTGAGTGCGGTCGCATAGTTATTTCTGCGACCGCACAATTATTGTGCGGTGCACATTTCTTCTTGATCTTGAAATGAAACTCTCTGAACTTTAGCTCTTACGTAGCTTCTGCGGATGCACAATAATAGTGCGGTCCGACTTTGTACTGGGTCTCTGTTAATTTTTCTTCATATTTTGCGGCCGCAGATAGAAGTCTGCGGTCTGCACTTGAGCTTCTGTGCCTAATTTTTGTCCTTGTTCGGATCTCTCTTCCTTGATTTGGATTTCAACATAGTGGCTCATTTTTCAATACTCCTGCAGGTAAGCATATTTCATCAGTTTTCGGAAATACAATTAGACACTTTTGGTCTAAAATGAAAGCTAAAAGACGCTAATAAGTTGTGGGTTTTTAACCTTAATCTATGTTCTTTCATGGTAGAAAATTAGGGATTTGGGAAGAATTGTGGGTTTATGTAAAATTGAGATTTAAACCTCAAATTGAGGTCAGATATCATAATTAATTACATAATCGGGCTCAGGGTAAATGGATAATTGGGTTTTGGTTTGAATCTCGGGTTTTGACCTAGCAAGATCGGAGTTCACTTTTGTTTACTTTTTGGAAAAATGTATAGAGATCTTAACTTTAGGTATTATAATTAAATTTTCTAGCTTTGTTTGATGTTATTGAGTCGATTTATGTTAGATTCGATTGGTTTGGAGGTGGATTTTAGAGGAAAGGCCACGGTTGAGCTTTGATTTGCTTGCGGAGCGAGGTCAGTGTTGGTTCTAACCTTCACTTGATGGAATTATGAACCCTTCAGCTATGTGCTATGTGAATTGCGTGTGTAGCGCCGTATATGCGAGGTGACGAGTGCATATACACCGTCAAAATACTTGTTTACATGCTATCCCGTATTTCATTAATTATTTTATTCCTTGTCGTGCATGTTACATGTTTAATTGATTCTTATTCCTTAACTTGATACTTGTCACTTATTTCTCTCATATAAAAATGTTTATTTCTCCCATGCTTCCATGATTAATTGATACTTATCTTAATTGTGTTACTTACCCTTTAATTGGCATATATTTGACTTGTCTTGTCGCTTTGTATAATGTAGCATTCCTTGATTTGGCATGAGATTCCTTTATGGATTTGCTTTCACATTCTTTAGTCGTAGATATTCATATAAATTGAGTTGTTGAATTGATTATATTTATTGGTTTTGTTTATGGATCGGGTTGCATGCCGCAACGAGTGGAATAAGGGAGGAATGAAATTGATATGGTGGGATCGGGTTGCACGCCCCAACTTATTTTATATATGACATGATATGGTAAAATAAGGAAGGATTATGATATTGATTTTGATTATATGGTGAAATCGGGTTGTGTGCCTCAACGGATTTTACATGTCATTCTTGATATTGATATGGTGAAATAAGGGAGGATTTTATTTATACGGTGGGATCGGGTTGCATGCCGCAACTGATTGTGTGTTTTGTATTCATTATGCATTGTATTAGCTTTTTATTGTTTTCGTACAAGATTCTGAGAACTGATATTTCTATTTTTACTAATTTCGAGGATTGACTTTATTTCCATAAGTTGACTGCCTTAGTGTTTTTCTAGTGTTCCTTTCCTATTATTATTATTATACTGTGTACATATTATTGTAAGTGCCCCGCCTAAGCCACGTCACCACTTTGTCGAGATTAGGCTCGGTACTTACAACGCACATGGAGTCGATTGTAAACATACTACACTCTGTACTTTTTGTATGGATTTTGCAGTCTGTCCTAGCGACAGTTAGTAGATTGCTCCGATTGATTACCGGTTCGGAGACTTGAGGTACAACTGCACGACGTTTGCAGTCCTGAAGTCCCCTTCTACCTTATCCTATTTGTTTATTTCATTTCAGATAATTTTACTTTCATTCAAACAATTATCTGTATTATTCTAGTCGCTCATACACTTGTGATACCAGTTCTATGATTGTATCTAGATATTGCGGTTATGGTTTTTCTCACTCTATTTGAGTTCTATTTTAGTTTATTCAGTTTAATTGGTATCAGTTAATTTGATTTGTTAAAAAATGGCTAAAAATTATTCTAACGTTGGATTGCCTTGCAAGTAAAATGTTAGGCACCATCACGGTTCCGAGAGTGGGAATTTCGGGCCGTGATAATCGGGAAGTGGACTTGGAAATGAAGTAAATCTCTTGCCTAACATTGTAAGAGAAAATTATCCCCGTAAGTAATTTAAATAGTTATTTTCTAATTGGATGAAGGAGTTTAAGAGATCGAGCTTCATTACTTTGAGTTTTTGCGGAACACTTGATTATTAGCGGACATTATGCATTCTTTGAGTACTATTCCTATCTACTTTATAGAGTTGTTCTCTATTCCTGCGGATCGGGCCGAACGCCCCGGCAATATATTAGATGGATCTATGGTTCACGCCAGTCGATCCTCGGTACTGTACACACTATTCTGGATCGGGTCGTACGACCTTGGCATAAATCGTGCTTGATATTGCTCGGAGTCCGATTAGACTTGATATTTCTTTCTTGATCTGAGACTTGAAAACTTGGTGGCTTTTATGTGTTAAAGACTTGGCATGTGATAGTTGGAGACTTTAAATTGATATTATGTTTAAGAATCATAAATTATTGTTTCTTATCTCACGATTATTGTTGTATTTCATGCATATTTATGATTCCTACTCTTTATTTATCGGCCTCTAGTAAGTGTCGATGTCGACCCCTCGTCACTACTTTTTCGAGGTTAGACTAGATACTTACTGGGTACATGTTATTTATGTACTCACGCTACACTTCTGCACTAATCGTACAGGATCTGAGGCAAGTGTATTTGGTGGACAGTTAGGCACGTACCCCCGCTACCCGAAGGCCTAGTGGCGAGATGCTTCCTATGCTCCGTTCTGCAGCACCCGGAGTCTCCTCCTTGTTGTATTTACTTTTCTGTCTATCTTACTCCAGACAGTAGTATAGGAAGTTTTGTATATTCTACTGGTTTTGCTTGTGCCCTTGTGATACCAGATTTTGAGAAATTCTAGTCGATATTCATGGATCTTATTTATTGATTTCACTACTTCACTCTTATATTTACTTTATGCTTTATGTTACTACGGTCACCTACTATTTATTTCTTTATTAAATAAAATTAATATTTTTAACAATATTAAAATAAACAATTTAATGGATAGTTAACCGTTAACTTGCGTAGCGGCTACGTTGGGGACCATCATGACCTATAGTGATAATTGAGTCGCGACAAATTATAATAAACGCCTCGGCGTACTCAAAAACATATTGAAAGAGATTTCATCTTTTGAATCTTAATAAAACCTTCACCCTCTTACTTCTTTTTGCTAGTGAAAGAACTTTTATCGAAAGTTAGAAAAGTGGGTTGGCACAGCTCTTCCAAATGTGACATGCAATTCATTTTAGAATGTGTGAGAAAGTGTGGTTAAAGAATTAAGAAGTTCAATCAATCTTCAGTACGCACCATATTAACCTTAATTTTTTGTTCGACTTTTTCTTTTGTATCTTTCTTCCCTTTGTCCTTTTCTTCTTCAATTGTATCTCTTATTTTGTTTTCTTTTTGTTGTTCACGTAGGATTTTATCCACTCATATGAACAATCATCGAAGCGCTTAGGAGTATAAAACTGCAAATACAAGAGGAAGGGATGAAAGATATGATGATTTTGTGCTCCAAACCTATTCCGTAATTCTTCTTGCCTCTAAAATATGTTTAATCCTGTCCAAATTGAATTTAGAGGGTAGTTAAAATTTAGGATCAAATTGTTCAAATCCAAATCAATAGAAAACCCAATTCTTCTCTAACACGAGGGACGACGGCGCGAAGCGCTGCCTAAGGCACCGCTTTTCCGTCGCTAGGCGACATTCTGTCCCCCCCCACCCCACCCGAAGCGTCATGGGGCGCGGCTTGGTTGGCTCCCTGGATGAAGTGAGGCGCCGTCTTGGGCGCAGACCTTTCCGTGCCTTGCGTCGATTTTCCTCTCATGCTCTATTTCTATGTCTTTGACGCTACTATATGTTTATCCTAATCGCAAATATATTATCCAACACCCGTATTCAAGAACTTACTCTATCCATTTTTATATGCAATCTATAATTCCCACTTTGGAGTTCAATTATAAATTTGTAGATAGTATTTTACTATTAGCTAAGCAGTAAAATAATTACAAACAAGATTGAATAAGCAAATCAATATGATATAATCTAGTAATCTCAACAACCATTAAACGTTAACAATCAATAACTTCCCATAACCTAGAATAAGAGAGATTTTATCCACTCATAGTCATATGAACAATCATCAAAGCGCTTAGGAGTATAAAACTGCAAATACAAGAGGAAAGAATGAAAGATATGATGATTTTGTGCTCCAAACCTATTCCGTACCTCTTCTTGCCTCTAAAATATGTTTAATCCTGTCCAACCTGAGTTTAGAGCGTAGTTAAAAGTTAGGATCAAATTGTTCAAATCCAAATCAATAGAAAACCCAATTCTTCTCTAATACGGGGGACGACGGCACGAAGCGCTGCCTAAGGAGCCGTTTTTCCATCGTTAGGCGACATTTTGTCCCCCCCCCCCCGAAGCGTCATGGGGCGCGTCTTGGTTGGTTCCCTAGATGAAGTGAGGCGCCGTCTTGGGCGCGGACCTTTTCGTGCCTTGCGTTGATTTTCCTCCCATGTTCTATTTCTATGTCTTTGACGGTACTTTGTGCAACGTTGTTTCCACTCGCATTCAAATATTTCTGCACATACAATTAACTCAACTAAGCCCAATGTCGCACAAATTATCATTAAAATATAAATATGTAATATCATAAAATATATAATTATAGCCAAACATCATCACCCCATACTTAAATGTTGCTCGTCCTCGAGTCAACTAACCAATTACTCTACCTTTAAGTACATTACAACTTAGCACATTCATAGCACGCTATACTTATGACCATGGTTGATAGAAATAATTAAACTCTAGCATATGCATTCAACACACACTTCCCATTAGACATGCCATACTTCAAAATATTCAAAATATTGACAACATGCTCATTATAATCCTAGTCACAAAACCGACTCAATATCACAATGCACGCAAGGCTTGCAGGGGCGGATGCTCATGGGTCGAAGTGGTGTAGTCCGACACCGCTTCACCGGAAAAATATATCATATGTTTATACTAATATTTTGCAAAAATAAAGCGATATATAATAATGGCATCGCTTCCTGAGAAAGAGTAATTCTTGGTCTACTGGTCAAGTTCATATTTGTGCTTGTAAAGGTTGTAATTTATATAGTTATTTTCTAATTGGATAAAAGAGTTTAAGAGATCGAGCTTTATTACTTTGAGTTTTCGCGGAACACTTGATTATTAGCGGACATTATGCATTCTTTGAGTACTATTCCTATCTAGTTTAGAGTTTTTTTCTATTCTTGTGGATCTGGCCGAACGCCTCGGCAGGATATTAGATGCATCTATGGTTCACGTCAGTCGATCCTCGGCAGTATACACACTATTCTGGATCGGGTCATACGACCTCGACATAAATCGTGCTTGATATTGCTCGGAGTCCGATTAGGCTAGACCTAGACATCCTATTTTTTGAACATCTTTAAGCTAGTAATTTTGTTAAAAATGTGAGGTTAAGGACAATCAGACCTACACCTCTCTTTGCAATAATATTCAAATAAGCCATTGGCCAAGGCTTTCAATTTGTGAAAAATTATATTAAATAATACTTAATGATTTTTTTATTTATTAAAATACGACATCGCTTACGAAAAATTCTGCCTACGTCCCTGAAGACGCGAACACTCAACCTAGCAAACAAGTCTATGCTACTCCTCAGATTAAACAGAAGCATAACTCTTTAAAAACATTTGACAATTAGTTTATGAGCTAGAGAAGTTGAACCGAAAATCTCTAAGAGTATAATTCACTGAAATTAATGTTGCCTTTAAATAGGAGAATACTACATTAACAAACTGACCCACTACCAATGAGCTATCTGCCACACGTCGAAACTACAACTCCTAATGATATAAACTAAGTGTAATGATTCGTCCGGTCGTTTTGAGTATTACAGTCTCGTTTTCCTATTTACTACGCATTTTATATCTTACAGTTGATATGTGACTTATCGGATTAGTTGGTTCTGGTCCGTAAAGAATTCGGAGTGAAATGAGACGCTTAGTCTCATAATTGAAAATTTAAGTTAGCAAAGTTGACCGGATGTGGACTTATATATAAACGACCTCGAATTCGAATTCTGATAATTCCAATAGCACCGTATGGTAATTTTGGATGTAGGAGCGTGTCTCAAAAATTATTTGGAAGTCAGTAGAGGAATTAGGCTTGAAATGGCGAAAGTTGACTTTTGGGAAGTTTGATCGGAGGTTGACTTTTTGATATCGGGGTCGAAATTCGATTCTGCAAATTTGACTCTGTTATGTCATTTATGACTTGTGTGCAAAATTTGAGTGCAATCGGACATGATTTGATAGGTTCCGGAGTCATTTGTACAAATGTGAAAGTTCAAAGTTCAAAGATTTTGATTTGAGATGTGTTTCTATGTTTCGAAGTTATTTGATGTGATTTGAAGCCTCGAGTAGGTCCGTTTTATGTTATAGAACGTGTTGGTATATTTGGTTGATATCCCGAGGGACTTAGGTGTATTTTTGGATCATTGGTTGAGAGATTAGTAAAGTTACAATAATTGGGAGTTTGACTGTGGTCAATATCGGGTCAAGACGACCTCTTTTCAGTGTTTTAAGTACGCGATCAGGTCCGTAGCGTATTTTATGATTGAAATTCATATATAGTTTGTGTCCAGGAGGTTCTGGATGAGTCTCGGGATGAGTTTTGAGCGAGTCCGGACATTTCGACACTCTAATATTGTTCTGGCACTTTTGGGGACACGGACCGCATATTTTGGGGTGATGCGGCAAAGAAGAGGTGCGGACTGCACATAAGAGTGCGGACCACAGCAGAAAAATGCGGACCTCAGAGGAGGGGCGCGGACCGTGAAATTCTGTCCGCGGCCGCACTCCAGGATGTTCTGCAGATTCGTCGGTCCGACTTCGAAAACTTATATCTTTTGATCTACAAGGAATTGTGAGATGATTCAAAAATAAAAGTTGTAGCCCTTCGTGTCTAATTTTTAGAAAAGTAAAGAAGTCATAATTTGGACATCTGTAGATAAAGTTAGGGCACAAATACTAAAGTCTAGCAGTGCAGCCACCAAAAAGTGTGGCCGCACCAATTATTCGCGACTGCAGGACCTGGGAGGCGCGGCCGCGCTTGGAATTTCGTAGACCGCAAAGTGGGAGTTCAGAGGGTACACTATACAAATGGGGTTTGGGGCATTATTTCACATTTGGAACCTAGGGATCTCGGTTTGTGGCAATAGTTTGTGGTTTTTTCAAAATATTCATCGGGGTAAGTGATTCTAACTCGAATTTGGTTAATATACATGAATATATTAATGATTTATTCATTTGATTAGTAATTTGAGGTAGAAATATTTGGACAATTGTAGAAACTTCATAAAATATTTTTTTTTGAGATTTGAATGTCGATTCGAAGTCGAATTTGAGTGAAACTAGTATGGTTGGACTCGTGAGTGAATGGGTGTTCGTAATTTGTGACTTTAACCCAATTCCGAGTCGTGGGCCTGGGGGCGGGTTTGAGCCAATTTCGGGTTTTTGGTCTAAATTGGTAATTTTTCTTGTGGAATTCATTTCATTAGCGTATATTGATGGTATTGTACTGATTGTGAATAGATTCAGAGCATTTGGAGGCCGAATCGAGTGGCAAGAGTATCGTAGGGTAGAGATTTAACCGGTTTGAAGTAAGTAACGATTGTAAATCTAGCCCTGACGGTATGAAACCCCGGATTTCATATCCTTTTACTATTTTGAGTTGACGCACATGCTAGGTGATGGGCGTGTGGGCGTGCACTGTTGGGGATTGTGACTTGGTCCATCCCGTAGCAACTGTAAAGTTGCATATTTTGTTAAAACTATATGATACTTATGTGTTTTTGAAAGACTTTCTGTAAATTGGGATGAATGCCATATTTGGGCCTTGTGTGAGTTCTATTTGGACCCTTAGGGGCATTTTCTTACTCTCCCCTCACTGTTTTCAATTGAAAATTTATACTCAGTCATAGTTATACTTGTTTACTACATAACTTAGTTTTTATTACTCTATGTTGATGCATATAAATGTTGTTTTGGGTTGAATACTGTGTTTTTACTGAGAGCCCAGGTGGCTTGAGAGGTTTATGACTGAGTGGGATCGAGGGCCTGATTTGTGAGGATATTTATGGGATCGGGCTGCACGCCACAACATGTTTGATATAGGCCGAGGGCCTGATTGATTTATACCATGATTCGGCTTGATATAGCGCTTGGGCTAAAGGAGCCTCTTCCGGAGTCTGTACACACCCCCAGTGAGCGTAGGTACCTACTGAGTGTCGTGTGCCGAGTGATGAGTGACAGGGAGGCACGAGTGATGGTGAGGTATGCACGAGGAGCTGTTTACGAGTGATTGGGAGGTATGCCCGAGTGGCTGTATACGAGTGACTGTGAGGTTTACCCGAGGGGCTGTTTATGATTTTATCATTTTTGCTTACCTTGCATTGAGCCTTTGTTTGAAAACTGTTGAAAAATATCTTTAAATGATATTACTGGAACTGGGTTTAAGCGAGATGTTTTGATTCAAACCTTGATTTTAAAAGCATGTGGTATTTTATTGAGATTTCATGATATGAACTTTATATGCTTATTTCTCGTCACTACTGCACAATCTTTATTTATTGTTGTTACTTACTGAGTTGACGTACTCACGTTACTTCCTGCACCTTGTGTGCAGATCTATGTGTAGCTGGACACGGTAGCGGCTGTTGACTATTCTGGTTGTAGATTCTCTCGGGGATAGCAAGGTAACTGCTTGGCGATCGAAGCCCTGCTCTTCTCCCTCCTATCTTACTTTTGTTGTATTTAGTTAGTTTCCAGACTATGTTATTCTTGATATTGTTAGACAAATTATAGTAGATGCTCATGACTAGTGATACCCCGATGTCGGCCTTTTCTTTTCCGCACTTTTGTTTTAATTTGAACTCCTTTAAGAAGGCTTTTATGTTAAATGGCCTTGAAATTATCTTTGAAATAAAAACATCGGTTTGTTATAGAAATGCGGTGGCTTGCCTAGTTCCACGATAGGCGCCATCACGATAGGGTTAGTTTGGGTCGTGACAGATTGGTATCAGAGCCATGTTACATAGGTCTCATGTGTCATGAGCAGGTTTAGTAGAGTCTTGTGGATCGGTACGGATACGTCTGTAATTATCTTCGAGAGGCTGATGAACCCTTAGGAAATTTTCACTTTCTTTTATTTTATCATGCGGAATTGATTCAGCTTGAAACATAACTCTTTGTATTCCTTCCACGCATTCGTATGCGCACATGAGCATTCGGTATTAGCTGTGCATCGCCGGCTTGTGATTCCATGAACGATATTTGAGATGTGTATTCCGTGTTTTGGTGATGGGCCAGTCTGGAGGACTTGAGGCCAAGTTTAGACCGCAGGTTAGACTCGGTAGCTTCAGTTATAACCTGTACATTTTGACTCATATGTCCGATAATGTCCCTACGAGTGGAATTTATGGCTCGATGAGCGGTGGAAGTGACTATATGATGAGTATGATGTGAATGTGGCATATGTCAGATGGGTTGAATGTGATGAATAAAGTTTGCTTATGACTCAAGAGTTTGCCATTAGGTACTTGATTTCTGACTTGATTTGACTTATAGTCTCGAGTTGTGAGTATATCAAAGGATCATTCACGTTGTTAAATTGCGGGATAAATTAAATTCTCACGTCTTGTCAATGAGTTTGGACTTAAGAAAGGTAAGTGATTGTGTAGTAATTGTGGTTGCGAATGGGCATTTCTAATGTTGATGGCTCGAGAAAGATGATCTTCGAAGAGGTTTAGAGTCGGTATCAATTTATTGGTTCATGTGATACAAATATGCATTTTGATTTGATGCAACGGTTGGGCAGCAAATTATGTGGGAAAACATGATGGGAAGTGTTTTGCAGTGGTTGAAGTACTAGCAGGTCAAGTAAGAGAAGTAGAGGTTGGGAAGTTGTTTAAAGGAGATAGTTTAACAGAAGTAAGAGTGGAAGATTAGCATATGGATTAAATGGCCTACATACTTTATTTGGAGTGATGGTTACTATACGGAGAAAGATTGAATATGGCAGAAAGGAGTTTGATTGGAATGAAGAGGGAGGTGAAGATCTAATTATCTTTTCAGCCGCAATATGACTTGAGTTCGGAAGGTATTGTTGAACTTTCAGTTGATGTCAATAGGGAAAGTGCAGACTATACAAATGGTGGGCGAGCATGAGCTCAGGAAAATTTATGGATTACCTAGTCGTTGCACCCAATGAGACATCGTTGGAAGATGTCGGTAAGGAATTCCACATGTGGGTTATCTCTTGTGAGCAGTTAGCGGTGGCGTGATGTTGATGAAGCTTCTGCGAGAAATATTACTTGCTACCCGGTAAGAGGTCGAGTGTGTGACTGTGGCTGGTGATTCAGAATGTTCATGAAAATCTTAACAAAAGACTTCGAGTAGTTTGGCGGGTTAATGGTACGAGATCATGGTAATTGAGAAGGAGAAATCCTTGCGGGTTCTAAGTTTATATAATTGCAGCTTAAAGCTAAGTGGGGGAGCCTGCTATTGACAATTTGATTTCATGGTTATGTGTTAAAATTTTAGTTGGTCGGAAACATACTTGTGGATCAGTGATGACTTGCAGAGGTGGACTTCGAGAATGACTCGAGTAAGGAAATTTCCTGAATACGGGATATAATGCACTTATGAAAATATAAAAATTATGTAATGATTAAGTTGTTATTTTGAAGGATGTAGTGCACACGAAGTATGAATTTGATTGGTCGTGTTAAGGTTGGGTTACTTATTTGAGTGTTGATCGTGCTAAAGGAGCACATGTCATTCGGCCCGTTTGTGGCAGAGTAAATTAGATTTGAGTAGAGTGGATGACTCTCGAGAGGGTTCTAGTGGATTCAAAATGTATATGTGGAAGTTGAACTTTTTTTTCGAATTTGTATATCACTAGAATCAGCTACTTACATTGGACTATATCGGGACCTACAATAATTTAGTTTGACTATGGATTCTACATTTTCAGCATAAGAAAAGAAATAGGAACAATTTTAAATTCGCATAAGGTATTTTCAGAGTGAGTGTTACAGTTGGGGTATTTATGAAGGCGCTTAAGAAGAATGCAGTAGCTTATAGGCCTTAGGGCGATGCGGTTTAATGTTTGGATGTCTTGTAGTGAGCTTGGGTAAGGATAGTAGTGTCTTGACAAGAAGAAATGTCAACCTGAGGGTGAATCAGAAGAAACTCGGAGAAAATAGGACAAATGGGTAACATGCTGGATCAGTATGGTAATGGTATGCTCGGTTCTTTTGGTTCATATGATGATGTGGGGCTTTACAGGTGTTTTGTGGCTATACGCTCGGATTTGAAAACTTGTGTGGCTTGGTGGAGTTATAGGGATTCAAGTCTGATAGCTTGGTTATGTAAAAATGGATTTCAAAGTGTTCTTAATGGTTTCTACCACGGGTTGAACTGGATATATTCTATCGGCGTAGGGAACATGTTGTGTAGTATGAATTCCTCCTGGAAGGAAGCAAGTTGAAGGTTACTGAATGACCGAGTATGTAATTTGCTGGTTACCCAAAGTTGTTAATGAGATTCTTGTACTTGTCATATGATGACATGATAGATGTTGTGTGTGGCGCGGGATTAAGATTTACATGTTTAAGGTGGCAGTTCATTATTGAAAGGAACATCACAAATTTTGGAGAGAATGGTCAATTTCAGATAACTAGATGAATGTTATAACTGTTCGGTAATCCCTGAGAAGGGTGCGCATTCAAAAGGCTATTGTGTTTTGACTTACGGATGTTCATTGGTATTGCAGTACTCACCTGATTGATATACTGCTGATATTCACATTATTGCTCTGTGGCACGGAAGAATTATGAAAGTATTCCTTATGGGAAGATCGTGAATGGAAGATGTGTCAGTCATTCTAGTGCCGGAGTTGGGATCAGTTACGGGGATTCATGTGTTGGATGAATTTGGAGACTGGGAGTTCTCAGAAGTATATTGTTTTGGGTTATGTCCTGTTGGAGGTGAGTATTTTATTCTAACTCAGTGGAGGCACTAGTTGCGTTAAATTTCCGATAGCTACACGCTATAAGTGTGCATATATGTGAGGGTTGAGCCAATGTGTGGGCATCGGGGCAAGTATTCATTCTCGAAAGAATGCTTAGTCTATGATATGCCTAGAGTTGACTGTTAGGCGTAGAGTTATAGTGTTTCTCGTGTTCGTACCTTTGTTGAGAACTATCTGGACTACATTTGAGGTTACAAAGAGGCTAATTCCCCTGATAAACGGGGTAGTTACTATTTCTGTGTTAACTTGCCGATTTGAAGTGTGATAGCAGACTTTACACATGCTTACGCTATGACGAGTTATTTATACCAGTCCGAGAGCATGGGAATCTTATTTCATTATCATATACAAGTGTACTTGTTTAATTGCTCTTGTATGATATGCTGGGATTGGAGGCCTGTGACCATACCGGGCGATTTATATTATTGGCACGTGAGTTGTTCGTGCCGTGTGTGGGAATTCTATTTCTATGATAATTTATCTAATTTATTAATTTCCTTCCTCTACAATTGTGCATATGCGCCTATGATTATCCTTTTCAGGACATTTGAGGAGTTGGTTATAACATTGTGGTTGTGGTGGTGCTTGTTGAACTTGTAATATGGTTCTCTTCTTTGGGACATCTCCTATATTTGGGTACACAAATTACGCAGTTGTGGCTTGTGTTATATTGATGTTGCGTGTCTGGGGTATAGTTGTGTTTAACAATTTAAGGTCATTGGACCTAGAATGGGTACTGTCAGGATTGATTATGGTATATTCAAGAGGTTAATATTAAAAGTCAACTTAAGAGAGGATTATGGTTACAATTGGGGCGAGAGAGCTCCATGACTTGTTGATCTGATAAGGGGTCATAAGATTTCCGCGTGTTTCTTTTATTATTAACAGCGTACGAAAGTGTTGGGATGAGGTTTTGTTCGCTATGGGGTTTAATGCTAGTACTTGATTGGTTTGGAGTAGTTACTGTGATCAGGAATGGTGCTACGAGCGGGCGAGTTCTGTAATATGCTGGGTAATTATATATGTGATAATAGTTATAGCTCGATGCAGCTTGTTCAGACTCATACAGTGTGTAAATGTAAGATTCGTGTCTTGAAAAGAAATTTTGAAGGTTTTTGGGCTAAGGCTAAATTAAAGATTTCCAGTTGTATTGTGTTGTCAAGCCTACGTGGAATATGGTTACACGGGATCACCCCCGGGTAGCACGTGGTAAGACGGAATAGTGATTTGATGGCTTGGAATAACCCTTGGCATGTTCGATGACAAACATATGTTTAAGTAAGGGAGAATGTAATGACTCAGTCAGTCGTTTTAAGTATAATAGCCTCGTTCTCCCATTTACTACACAATTTATGCCTTACAGTTGATATGTGACTTATCGGGTTAGTTGGTTCGGGTCCAGAAAGAATTCAGAGTGAAATGAGACACTTAGTCTCATAATTAAAGATTTAAGTTACAAAAGTTTACCGGATTTGGACTTGTGTAAACGACCTCAGATTAGAATTCTGCTAATACCAATAGCACCGTATGGTGATTTTGGACATAAGAGCATGTCCGGAAAAGTATTTGGAAGCCGGTAGAGAAATTAGGATTGAAATGGCGAAAGTTGAATTTTTAGGAAGTTTAACCAGGGGGGTGACTTTTTGGTATCAGAATCGAAATTTGATTCTGAAAAATTGAATACCCTTGTTATGTCATTTATGACTTGTGTGCAAAATTTGAGGTCAATCGGACGAGATTTGATAGGTTCCTGAGTCGTTCGTAGAAATTTGCAATTTCAAAGTTCATAGATTTTGATTTGAGGTGCGATTCGACATTTCGATGTTATTTGATGTGATTTGAGGCCTTGAGTAGGTCCGTGTTATGTTATGTAACATGTTGGAATATTTGGTTGAAGTCCCGAGGGGCTTGGGTGTATTTTTGGATCATTGGTTGAGAGATTAGTAAAGTTAAGAAATTTAGGAGTTTGACCATGGTCAATATCGGGTCAAGACGACCTCTTTTCAGTGTTTTTAGTGCGCAATCAAGTCTGTAGCGTGTTTTATGATTGAAATTCATATATGGTTTGTGTGCGGGAGGTTCCGGATGAGTTTCGGGGTGAGGTTTGAGCGAGTCCGGGCATTTCGGCACTCTAATATTGTTCTGGCACTTTTAGGGGTGTGGACCGCGCATTTTGGGGTGCTGAGGCGAAGGAAAGGTGCAGACCGCACATAAGAGTGTGGACCGTAGCAGAAAAGTGTGGACCTCGGAGGAGGGGCGCGGACCGCAAAATAATGTCCGCGGCCGCACGCCAAGAAGTTCTGTAGATTGGCCGGTCCGACTTCGGAAGCTAATATCATTTGATCTGCAAGCAATTTTGAGATGATTCAAAAACAAAAGTTGTAGCCCTTCGTGCCTAGTTTCCCGAAAGGTAAAGATCTCATAATTTGGAAATTGGTAGAGACAATATGGCCAAAATACTAACGCCTAGCAGTGCAACAAACAAAAAGTGCGGCCGCACCAATTCTTCGCGACCGCAGAACTTGGGAGGCGGTTTCGCGGACCGCGTAGTGGGAGTTCAAAGGGTGCACTATACAAACGGGTTTAGGGCATTATTTCACATTTTGGACCTAGGGAGCTCGGTTTGTGGCAATATTTCGTGGGTGTTTCAAGAAATTCATTGGGGTAAGTGATTCTAACTCGAACTTGGTTAATATATATAAATATATCAATTATTCTATCATCTGATTAGTACATTGAGGTAGAAATTTGAGGATAATTGCAGAAACTTCATAAAATGAATATTTGGGATTTGAATGTCGATTCGGCAAGAGCATCGCGGGGTAGAGACTTGACCGGTTTGAAGTAAGTAACGATTGAAAATCTAGTCTTGAGGGTATGAAACCCAGGATTTCGTATCATTTTACTATTTTGAGGTGATGTACATGCTAGGTGACGGGCGTGTGGGTGTGCACTGTTGGGGATTGTGACTTGGTCCGTACCGTAGCAACTGTAAAGTTACATATTTTATTGAAACTATATGATACTTATGTGTTTTAGAAAGAGTTTCTATAAATTGGGCTGAATGCCATGTTTGGGCCTTGTGCCAGTGCTATTTGGACCCTTAGGGGCCTTTTCTTACTATCCCCTCACTGTTTTTGATTGAAAACTTATACTTAGTCATGGTTATACTTGTTTACTACATAACTCAGTTCTTATTACTCTATTTTGATGCATATAAATATTATTTTGGGATGAATACCCTATTTTTACTAAGAGCCCAGGTGGCTTGAGAGGTTTATCATTGAGTGAGGCCGAGGGCCTGATTTGTGAGGATATTAATGGGATCGGGCTACACACCGCAACATGTTTGATATAGGCTGAGGGCCTAATTTATTTATGTTATGATTTGGCTTGATATAGCGCTTGCGCTGAAGGAGCCCCTCCAGAGTCTATACACACCCAGTGAGCGCAGGTACCTACTGAGTGCCGAGTGCTGAGTAACTGGGAGGCATGAGTTATGGTGAGGTATGCCCGAGGGGCTGTTTATGAGTGATTGTGAGGTATGCCCGAGGGGCTGTATACGGGTGACTGTGAGGTTTACCCGAGGTGCTTTTTATGATTTCATCATTTTTGCTTACCTTGCATTGAGTCTTTATTTGATAACTATTGAAAAATATCTTTAAATGATTTTACTGGAACTGGGTTTGAGCGAGATGTTTTGATTCAAACCCTTAT
Organism: Nicotiana otophora; assembly: GCA_000715115.1. NCBI lineage: Eukaryota > Viridiplantae > Streptophyta > Magnoliopsida > Solanales > Solanaceae > Nicotiana > Nicotiana otophora. Next base: position 56,811 of record AWOL01S0017116.1, read on the forward strand.
TTTAAAAGCATGTGGTATTTTACGGAGATTTCATGATATGAACTTTATATGCTTATTTCTCATCACTACTGCTAAGTATTTATTTATTGTTGTTACTTACTGAGTTGACGTACTCACGTTACTCCCTGCACCTTGTGTGCAGATCCGGGTGTAGCTGGACACGGTAGCGGCTGTTGACTATTCCGGTTGCAGATTTTCTCTGGGATAGCAAGGTAGCTGCCTGGCGATTGCAGCCCTGCTCTTCTCCCTCCTATCTTCCTTTAGTTGTATTTAGCTATTTTTCAGACTATGTTAGTTTTGATATTGTTAGACAAATTGTAGTATATGCTCATGAGTCGTAACACCCCGATGTCGGGCTTTTCTTTTCCGCACTATGGTTTTAATTTGAACTCCTTTACAGAGGCTTTTATATTAAATGGCCTTGAAAGTATCTTTGAAATGAAAACATCGGTTTGTTTTGAAAATGAGTTGGCTTGTCTTATTCCACGATAGGCGCCATCACGACAAGGTTAGTTTTGGTCATGACACTAAGTGTCCATTAAACTGTATAGAGAACCTTGTTCTCTATCAGTTCCCATAGTACACTGTAGTAACCAAATAACACAATGATATTTATGTGGAAAATTCCCATCTCACGGGATGAAAAATCACGACCTACACTAGTAGGATTTCAACTTCAATAACCGAGCCAATTTTAGATTAGAACCTATTACAATCTAGGAATAAAACTCTTAATTCCTCACCTACTCACAATAACTATTTTTCTAAGCCTCTTTGTAATAACTCTATTACAAAATGTAATGACCCGGTCGGTCGTTTTGAGTATTATAACCTTCCCCCATTTACTGCTCAATCTATGCTTTATAGTTATTTTATGACTTATCGGGTTAGTTGGTTCTGGTCAGGAATGAATTCAGAATAAAATGAGACACTTAGTCTCATAATTGAAAATATAAGTTAGAAAAGTTGACAATATGTGGGCCTATATGTAAAAGAACTCGGATTTGAATTCTGATAATTCCAACGGCTCCGTATGGTGATTTTAGACTTAGAAGCATGTCCGAAAATTATTTGGAGGTCTGTAGAGGAATTAACTTGAAATAGCGAAAGTTGAATTTTCGGGAAGTTTGACCGAGGGTTAACTTTTTGATATCGGGGTCGGAATCCGATTCTAAAAATTGGAATACCACTGTTATGTTATTTATGACTTGTGTGCAAAATTTGAGGTTAATCAGACGTGATTTTATAGGTTCCGGCATCGTTTGTAGAAATTGGATGTTTCAAAGTTCATTAGGCTTGAATATATGCGGGATTCGTGTTTTTAGTGTTGTTGGATGTGATTTGAAGACTCGACTAAGTTTGTATGATGTTTTAGGACTTGTTGGTATATTTGGTGAGGTCCCGGTGGTCTCAGGTGAGTTGCGTATGGTTAACGAATCAAATTTGGACTTAACACCACTGCTGGAAATTTTGCTTCTGGTATTTTCGCACCTGCGAAGGTTTGATCGCAGGTGCGAAGCCGTATGTGCGCACCAGCTATTGCAGAAACGGAGCTAGCCTCGCAAATGCGAGCTCGCAGAAGCGACTCCGACCTCGTAGAAGTGGCTCCTAGCTCGCAGAAGGGGATCCAGTGGAGGCTTGGCGAAATCGCAGAAGCGGTTGAATTCTCGCACCTACAAGACCGCAGAAGCGGCTAAGTGAGTCGCAGGTGCGGAAACCCTGGACAGTATACATTTCGAAGGGGTTCCGAGTTTCGCCATTTTTGGACCTTCAAGCACTGTGTTTGGGGAAGTTTTAGAGGGAATTCAAGGAAAACTTGAGGTAAGTCCCTTGTGATTATTTCTACTCCATAATATTGAATTATCATCGAATAATCCGACCAGATTACATGTTTTGGAGGTGTAATTCGGAGATTTGAACTTAGAAATTAGGAAATAAGATTTGTAGATTTGAGGGTCGAGTTGAGGTCGGATATTGGTAAAATTGGTATGGATAGACTCGTGGTTGATTGGGCTTTTGGATTTTGTAAGTTTAGTCGGGTTCCGAGACGTGGGCCCACGAGTATTTTTGAGCTAAAGTTTTGGATTTTTATGGAACATTAGTATTTTCTTATGGAATTAATTCAAATAAATTTTATAGACTGAAACGAATTATTTGTGACTAGATTCGAGGCATTCGGAGGCCGATTGATGAGGCAAAGGCATAGCAGAGTAATGAATTTCACGTTTTGAGGTAAGTAATAGTTATAAATCTGGTCCTGAGTGTATGAAACCCCGGATTTTTGTGTCATGTGATTATTTTGGAGTTGACGCACATGCTAGGTGATGGGCGTGTGGGATTTCACTGAAGGGATTGTGACTTGGTCCGTCCCGTGAAAACTGTAAAGTTGAATAACCTGTTGTTAGCTATAAGCTCTCTTTGTGTTGAAGAAATTTGACTGTAAATCATGTTAAAAAATCATTCTTAGGCTATACGATAGTACTGTTGGGACCCACAGAGGTTGCGTACTTGTTGAATTATTTGCTAATTGTTGTCTTGTACTCAATCATGATTTTACTTGTGCATCATACCTCAGTCTTTCTTTCTTGATTTACTATGTTATCTTTGTTTGGGTTGATCTTTGTGATTTCCGAGAGCCTGAGAAACTAGAGAGGTATAGAACTGAGTAAGGCCGAGGGCCTGTCGGTGAGGTAAGAATATATGGCACGTGAGGTGTCCGTGCAGGATATTATAGCACCTGAGTTTTCCATGCGGATTATGGTGCTTGGGCTGTAGGAGCCTCTCCGGAGTCTGTACACCCCCTGTGAGTGTGGGTACCCATTGAGTGTGAGTATTGAGGGCTGAGAGCCGAGTGGTTGAGTTTTTGTGACGAGTGGAGTGACTGTTTCCCTGAGAGGTTGTACTTGCTTTTCATTTGTCATTGCACTTAGTTGCTATTTGTCATTATTGTGAAATTCCCTTAAAGATTTTATATCCGGATTACATGAAATTGAACTGTATAAATTGATTTAACTTAAACTGCTAGATTTGAAAGCATGTCTACTCTCTATTGGAATTACTGAAAATGAACTATAATTTTGTAGCTCATCACTATATTCAGTTCCTTAGTTATTATTATTACTTGTTGAGTTGGTTGTACTCATACTACACCCTGCACTTCATGTGCAGATCCATGTATTCCCGGACATAGCGGGTGTTGATTCTCTCTCACAGTTAATTTTCTGGAGATTCAGAGGTAGCTTTTGTGTTTCGCAGACCTTGTCTCTCCTTCCCTATCTCGTTGTTTAATGTATTTGGTCTTAGACTATTATTGACCGTATTTGCCAGACTTGTATTCATACTAGATGCTCATGTACTCAATGACACCAGGTTTTGGGAGTGTTTGTATTGCTATTTGCGAGATTTGTGGATTGTATTTAAATATTAAATTTTCAAACTTAAAAGATATAGGAGTTAATTGAGATTGTCGGCTTGCCTAGTATTGAGATAGGTGCCATCACGAAGGGTGAGATTTTGGGGTGGTGACACAAAGCTACTACTTGACTAACTCTAGTCAAAACAACCACAAAAATAATAGTTTAAAGGTGTCCTCTGAATGCTTCTGAAAAAGTTGTATAGAAATTACAATTTAATAACACAATACACATACACAACAATACTAAATGACACACGACATAATCAATTTTGGGATTTGGTCCTTTTGTTATTTTGTTGTTTTGTTCTTCAATGCCTTTGAGAGAATGAAGGTGGCTCCACACTTCAGAGAGAAATCAATTTTTAGGTTTGGCAAGTGTGTGAATGAAATCTCTTGCCTCATATTGATTATATATGTGTGAGGTCATAAAATATGATGCAAGAGATTGTCCGGTACACTGCACGCTTTAACAATAATGTTGTACTTTTGAATGTACAGTGTAGTTGTAACGACCCGGCCGGTCGTTTTGAGTATTATATCCTCGTTCCCCCATTTACTGCTCTGTTTGTGCTTTATAGCTGTATTGTGACCTATCAGATTAGTCAGTTCGGATCCAGAGAGATTTCGGAATGAATTGAGACACTTAGTCTCATAATGGAAAACTTAAGGTGGAATAGACGACCGAATGTTGATTTATGTGTAAACGACCTCAGATTTGAATTTTGATGTTTCTAGTAGCTCCGTATGGTAATTTATGACTTAGGAGCGTGTCCGGAAAATTATTTGGAGGTATGTAATGGAATTAGGCTTGAAATGGCAAAAATTGAATTTTTGGGAAGTTTGACCGGGTGTTGACTTTTTGATATCAAGGTCAAAACACGATTTTGGAAATTGGAATAGCTTCGTTATGTCATTTATGACTTGTGTGCAAATTTGAGATCAATCGGATGTGATTTGATAGGTTTCGACATCGGTTGTGGAAGTTTGAAGTTTTGAAGTTCATTGATTTTGAATTGAGGTGTGATTCGTCATTTCGATGTTGTTAGATGAGATTTGAGGCCTCGAGTAGGACCATGTTATATTATGGGGCTTGTTGGTATGTTCGGACTGGGTCCCTAGGGGCTCGGGCATGTTTCAGATTGATTTTGGATCATTTTTCTTTAAGTTGTTATTGCTTGCTGCTGCTGGTTATGGTGTGACCGCACCAGCGGTTGAATTTGCGCAGGTGCGATGGTCCCAGAAGCGACAGAGAAGTCGTAGGAGCGAAGGCCGCAGAAGTGTAAACCAAGGTGCATATGTGCATGCGCAGAAGCGGCCAATGCGCGCAGAAGCGTGACCGCATATGTGGTTTATGCGCTGCAGAAGTGAACACACTCGCAAGTGCGAGCTTAGTCCGCAGAAATGGGGGGTGCTGATTCCAACTCTTGTCCGCAGATGCGGAAGACGCTAGGCAGAAGCTTTAAATCGTGGGTTATGGTTTCTTTCTTGATTTTCGAATTTTGGAGCTCGGTTTAGGTGATTTTGGAGAGGCATTTTCCCACACAAAATGGGGTAAGTGTTCTTGACTACCTTGTGATTATATTCCATAAATCTATCTTTATTTTTAGCAATTACTTGATGAATTTAAAGAGGAAATTGGGGGTGTTGGGATAAAGTTTCATAATATGAATGTTTGAGCATTGAACATCGATTTAGTGTCGGAATTGAGTGAAATTAATATGGTTGAACTTGTAATTGGATGGGTTGTCAGATTTTGTGAGTTTCATCGGATTCCGAGACGTGGGCCCCACAGGCGACTTTTGGAGTGTAATTTCGGATTTTGTTGGAAAGGTGACGAGTGTGTTTCAAGGCGTTGCTTGTGCTAATTTTACCTATATAGATTCCTTTCATGCCTTAATTGAGTTATCTTAATATGTTATCTTCATCATGATTAGTGTATTTTACGTACTCTATTTGTATTAACTCTTATTTCTTAATTGCACTACATATTTAGTTGAAGTTCTTGTTCCCTTCATTCCATATTCATTATTTAATCGTTTAATTCTTACTCGAAGTTGTTGTTTCTCAAAATATCTTGTTGTTGAAATTGGTATTGAGTTATAAAGGTCGTCATTCACATTGAGGCAAAGTGTTAAGTTGTGAAATACCATTCTGTTGAGTTATTCATTTTTGCTTGTTACTGTTGAGACTCTTGTGTACATTGTGGTTGAGCCATGGGCTCTTTATTGTGAAAACACTGTTATTATTGGTTTCTTTGGCAAGTTGTGATATTGGGCACTTGAGGTTAGATTTTTTATATGTTGTGATAGTGATACGCATGCGGTGGCATAAGGTTTTGGGATGCAAACGCACGTGGTGAGATAAGGGGGGCATGATACGCATGGCTAGTAGGTGAACTACTAGAAGTCATGCGGTATGATAATGTGGGCTAAATTACGTGATGTTATTTCAAGAAAATGATTTATAAAACTAAATGTGAGGCTCCCGCGGTGATATAAGGAAAGGTTGTGAATTCTTCTTATGATTTGGGACTATGAGGTGGTACCTCGGTAGTGACTATTGTTGGTATTTTCTCTATTGATGTACTTGTCTTTGGTTGCTTTATTTTCTTAGCATATCACTTCTTGTTTTCTCCATGTTGCATTAATTGCCTTAGTTCCGCATAGCTAACCTTGATATGCAATTTGTTGCTTCTATTTCATCACTATCATTTCTGTACAGTTTTTCTCATTTAAGGGCCTTGACCTGACATAGTCACTACTTTAGAGAGGTTAGGCTTCGCACTTACTGGGTACCATTGTGGTGTACTCAGGCTACACTTCTGCACATCTTTTTCTGTAGATCCAAGTACCTCATACAAATCCGAGCATCAGTGGGCTAAGTTTGTACTTGGAGACTTTGAGGTACACTTGCAGGCCTCAGAGTCACATTCTATCCATTTCTATGTATTCCTCCTTATTTAGATATATCTGTATAGGGATGACTATGATACTGTTGTAGAGTTTGTGACTCGATACCACAGGTTTGGGGGAAATTTTCTATGTTGAGCAGCGATGTTTATTCTACATAGATGTTGAGTATATAAGAGTTTATTTGATAAATCAGTTATTTTCGCATTATTGTTAGGCCTACCTAGTATTAGAGACTAGGTGCCATCATATCATCCTACGAAGGGAAATTGGGGTCATGACAAGTTGGTATCATAGCTCTAGGTTAATAGGTGGTATAAGTCACAAGAAAGTTTAGTAGAGTCTAGTGGATCAGTACGGATACATTTGTACTTATCTTCGGGAGGCTATGGAAATGTTATGATAAGTTTCAGTTCTTTGATTCCTTATTATGCGAATTTTCTGACTTTGAAATTCTAAATCTCTATCTTTCTATGCTCTCACAGATAGTGAGGACACACACAGTTTGATCTGACGATCAAACACCCGCGCCCATTACTAGAGCCGCAAGAGGTGGGGCCCAGGGTAGAGGCCAAAGACGGCCACGTGGTCTAGTCAGGGCACCTTCACAAGCTGCTATAGATGAGCCACCAGTAGCTCCCGTTGGAGAGCAGGCGCTTGAGACACCTGTTACTACCCCTGGACTTCAGGAGATTCTCTCCCAATATTTTAGCATATTTGGCACTTTACCTCAGGAGGGGTTGATTCCACTTTCCCATGCCACATCTCAGGCCGGGAGAGGAGCACAGACTCCTGCCGCCTGTACCCCAGAGCGACGGGTCCAAGTTGACCAGGTCCTAGAGGTCATACCAGTACAACCAGTTGTCCTAGTTCAGCCCGATGTTTTGGCAGCAGCTTCTGAGGGGGAGCATCTTAAACTCGAGAGGTACAAAAAATACAACCCTCCTACTTTCAGCGGTTTAGCTTCAGAGTAAGCCCAGGGTTTCCTTGAGGAGTGCCACCACATCCCCAATACTATGGGTATTGTGGAGCCCGAGTTCATAAGTGATGGCGAGCGTATGAGTTGGGTAGCTCGACCGAGGAAGTTTCACTCACCTGGGCTCAGTTCTTAGAGATGTTCATGAGGGAGATTGTTCCCTAGAGCCTTAGGGATGCATGGCGCGAAAATTTTGAGCAGTTGTGCCACGATGCTCTGACCACATCAGAGTATGCAGTCTTGTTCAGTGATTTGTCTAGGCATGCACCAACCTTGGTTGCAACTGTCAGAGAGCGAGTTTGTTGATTTATCGAGGGGCTCAACCCTGGTATCAGATCCATCATGGCTCGAGAGTTGTAAATTTACATCCCATATAAGTAGGTAGTGGAGATCACTAGGAGATAGGAAGGTATGTGGGCCCGGGAGAGAGGAGGTGTAATGACCCGGCCGGTTGTTTCAAGAGTTATAACCCAGTTTCCCCCATTCCTACTTCTTTTTGGTGTTATTCAGCTATATTATGTTATATCGGGTTAGTGGGTTCGAGTCCGGAAGGAACTCGGAGTGAAATAAGACACTTAGTCTCATAATTGAAAATTTTAAGTTAGAAAAGTGCACCGGATATGGACCTATGTGTAAACGACCTCGGATTTGAATTTTGATGATTCCAATAGCTCTGTATGGTGATCTTAGGCTTAGGAGCATGTCCAGAATATTATTTGGAAGTCCGTAGAGGAGTTAGGCTTGAAATGCCGAAAGTTTTATTTTTGAGAAGTTTGACCGGGGGGTTGACTTTTTGATATCGGGGTCGGAATCCGATTCTGCAAAATTGGAATACCTTTGTTATGTCATTTAGGACTTGTGTGCAAACTTTGAGGTCAATCGGACGTGGTTTGATAGGTTCCGGAGTTGTTTGTAGAAATTAGAAATTTCAAAGTTCATTAGGCTTGAATTGGGGTGTAATTCATGGTTTTAGCATTGTTGAGGTGATTTGAGGATTCGACTAAGTTCGTATGATTTTTTATGACTTGTTGGTATATTTGGTTGAGGTCCCGAGGGCCTCGGGTGAGTTTCGGATGGTTAACGGAACAAAAATTAAAGTAGAACAGTTGCTGCAATTTCCTTCTGTTGGAAATTGCTTCTGCCCAGAAATCAAGCCCAGAAGTGTCAGATCGAGCTTAGGGTCGAGGGCCATGATCGAAGCCCAGATCGAGCTCACGGTCGAGTGCCACGATCGAAGCCTTGATCGAGCCCCGAGTCGAGGTCCACGATCGAAGGCATGATAGAGCCCAGGGTCGAGGGTCACGGTCGTAGGCCGGGTCGAAGACATAATCGAGGGCCAGGATCGAGAACCAGGATCGAGGGGCAGGACTGAGGACCAGGATCGAGGACCTCGATCGAAGGCTAAGATCGAGGCAGAACCGAGGCTGTCTGGGCAGAATTATAAAAATAAGGACTTCGTCCCATTTGCCATTTTTGACAAATTAAAGCTTGAGGAGAGGCGAATTTTGATATATTTTGAAGGAAAACTTGAGGTAAGTCCCTTTTGATCATTTCTACTCCAAAATATTGAATTATCATCGAATAATCCGACTAGATTACATGATTTTGAGGTGTAAATCGGAGATTGGAACTTAGAAATTTGGAAATACGATTTGTAGATTTGAGGGTCAAGTTGAGGTCGGATTTTGGTAAAATTGGTATGGGTAGACTCTTGGTTGAATGGGCTATCGGATTTTGTAACTGTTGTCGGGTTCTGAGACGTGGGCCGCACATGCGATATGTGAGCTAATTTTCGGATTTTTTATGGAAAAATCATTATTATCTTGTGGAATTAATTCCAATGAATTTTATTGACTGAAACAAATTATTTGTGGCTAGATTTGAGGCATTCGGAGGCCGATTTGCTAGGCAAAGGCATAGCAGAGTAAAAAGTTTCACGTTTTGAGGTAAGTAACGATTGTAAATCTTGTCCTGAGGGTATGAAACCCCAGATTTTGTATCATTCTACTATTATTTTGTGATGCACATACTAAGTGACGGGCGTGTGGGCGTGCACTGTTGGGGATTTGTGACTTGGTCTGCCCCGTAGCAACTATAATGTCATGTTTGGGCCTTGTGCCAATGCTGTTTGGACCCTTAGGGGCTGTTTCTTGCCATCCTCTCACTATTTTCGATTGAAAATCTATACTCAGTCATGTTTATACTTGTTTACCGCATAACTCAGTTTTATGACTCTATTTTGATGCATATAAATGTTTTGGGCCGAATGCCCTGTTTTACTGAAATGCCCAAGTGGCCTGATTTGTGAGGATGAGTGTGGATCGGGGCTGCCCGCCTGCAACATACTTTATAAAAATGATTTTTTTACTGGAACAAGGTTTAAACGAGATTATTGATTCAAATCCTGATTTTTTAAGAGCATGTGGTATTTTACTGAGATTTCCTGATATGAACGTTATATGCTTTATTGCTCGTCACTATTGCTCATTCTTTTTTTATTGTTGTTACTTACTGAGTTGGCGTACTCACGTTGCTCCTTGCACCTTGTGTGCAGATCCAGGTGTAGCTGGACACGGTAGCGGTTATTGAGTGTTCTGGTTGCAGATTTTCTTGGAGATAACAAGGTAGCTGTTTGCCGATCGCACCCCTGCTCTTCTCCCTCTTATCTTCCTCTAGTTGTATTTAGCTATTTTCCGGGCTCAGTTAGCCTTGATATTATTCGACAGATTGTAGTATATGCTCATGTCTAGTGACACCCCGATGTCGGACTTTTTCTTTTCCGCACTTCTGTTTTTCTTTGATGTGAACTCTTTTAATTTAGGTTTTATGTCAAATAACCTTGAAATTATCTTTAAAATGAAAATATCGGTTTGTTTTGAAAATGAGTCGGCTTGCCTAGTTCCACGATAGGCGCCATCACGACAGGGGTTAGTTTTGGGTCGTGACAGATTGGTATCAGAGCCTAGGTTACATAGGTCTCACGAGTCATGAGCGGGGTTAGTAGAGTCTTGCGGATCGATACAGAGACATTTGTACTTATCTTCAGGAGGCTGCAGTCCGTGGTAGAGGCCATGGTAGGGGCATGGGTGCAGCCCGTACAGAAGTTGGGGCAGTACCTACAGATCCACTGGTTGTCCCAGATGAGGACCAAGTTCCAGTTGTTGATGCACCAGCTCAGGCACCACCTGTGCCTATTGTGATTCCAGGCCTTCAGGAGGCCCTAGCTCAAATTCTGACAACCTGTACTGGCCTTGCTCAGGTGGTCTCTATTTTGACTTCCGCAAATACTTCTCAGGCCAGGGGAGGCACTCAGACTCTCATCGCTCGCACACCCGAGCAGGTTATTTAGGGACTTCAGACACCAAAGGCACCACCAGCCCAGCCGGTTGCTGTTGCTCAGGATTATATGGTTCCTGCTATGCCTGAGTATGATCAACGTAGGTTGGAGAGGTTTGGGAGACTTCAGCCACCACCTTTCAGTGGTACATGGAGAAAGGATGCTTAGGACGTTTTGGACAGGTGTTAGAGGATACTCCGTACTGCTGGTATTTTGGAGACTTGTAGGGTCGCATTCACTACCTTTCAGTTTTCTGGGGCTCCACTTAGATGGTGGGAGACTTATGAGAGGCGTAGGCCTGTTGGCGCAGCACCCCTTACTTGGCAGCAGTTCTCCGTGGTCTTTTTGGAGAAGTATGTGCCTCAATCCCAAAGAAAGGAGCTACGTAGATAGTTTGAGTGGCTCTGCCAGGGTGATATGTCTATGACGTAGTATGAGATGCGATTCTCAGAGTTGGCCCGTCATGCTATCTGGTTGGTTCCCACGGACAGAGAGAGGATCATGAGGTTTATTGATGGCCTCACTTATTAGCTACAGTTGCTCATGACTAGGGAACGGGTTTCGGGTGCCCCGTCAGGAGAGGGTTGAGCGGGAGGCCAAGAGGCCTCGTGGTCAGGGTGGATTCAGCGGTTCTCCTTTTGGGGGTCAGTTCCAGCACGGTAGAGGTCGTCATTTCAGACAGGCTTAGTCAGCTCGGCCATTTCATCGGGGTGCATCAT
>AWOL01S0017116.1:70327-91903 GCA_000715115.1 Nicotiana otophora
TGGTCAGGCCCGTTTCTATGCTCTCCCTGCCAGACCAGACACTATTGCTTCAGATGCTGTGATTACAGGTATTGTCTCAATTTGTCACCGAGATGCCTCAGTATTATTTGACCCTGGTTCCACGTATTCATATGTTTCCTCGTATTTCGCCAATTTTCTGGATGTGCCCCATGAGTCCTTAGTTTCATCTGTACATGTATCTACTCCTGTGGGCAATACTATTATTATGGACCGCATATATCGGTCATGTGTGGTAACTATTGAGGGTCTAGAGACCCAACTGGATCTATTGTTGCTCAGTATGGTTGACTTTGACGTGATATTGGGTATGGATTGGTTATCTCCATGTCATGCTGTTCTAGATTGTCATGCTAATACGGTGACGTTGGCTATGCCGGGAATTCTGAGTGTTGAGTGGAGCGGTTCTATAGATTATGTACCAAGTAGGGTGATTTCATATTTGAAGGCTCAGCGCATGGTTGAGAAGGGTTGCCTATCTTATTTGGCTTTTGTGAGGGATGTTAGTGTAGAGATTCCTGTCATTAATTCTGTTCTGGTGGTACGTGATTTTCCGGATGTGTTTCCTGCAGATCTGCCAGGCATGCTGCCTGACAGGGATATTGACTTTGGTATTGATTTGGTGACGGGCACTCAGCCCATTTCTATTCCACCGTATCGTATGGCACCGGCGGAGTTGAAGGAATTGAAAGAACAACTTCAGGAACTCCTTGATAAGGGGTGTATTCGGCCTAGTGTGTCATCTTGGGGTGCACCAGTTCTATTTGTGAAAAAGAAGGATGGTTCCATGAGAATGTGTATTGATTACAGGTAGTTGAACAAGGTCACAGTCAAGAACAAGTATCCTTTGCCTCGTATTGATGATTTATTCGACTAGTTTCAGAGAGCGAGGGTGTTCTCCAAGATTGATTTGAGACACACCAGAACCAACACAGGGCAGTAGGTTCCAATTGCTCTATGGCTCGTCCGAAACTCATCTGACCCACTCGGGACCTCATCCAAATATTCCAACAAGTCCAGAAACAAAATACGGACTTACTCGGGGTCTCGTATCACGTCAAACAACGATGAAATTACAATTCACACCCCGATTCAAACTTTTAGTTTTAAACTTTTCAATTTGAAAATCTCGTGCCAAAACATATTAAATGAATCCGGAATGACTTACAATTTGGCACACAAGTCATAAATGACATAACTGAGTTGTTCAAATTTCTAGAATCGGATTCTGGCTCCGATATCAAAAAGTCAACCGTATGGTCAAACTTTAAAATCATTAGCCTTAAAATTGCTAGTTCCGTTAAATGGTCATAACTTGAGCTAGGAACCTCTAAATTAAATTCCGGCATATGCCCAAGTCCCAAATCATGATACGGAGCTACCAGAACTGTCAAAACACCAATACAGATCCATTTGGTAAAAATGTTGACCAAAGTCGACTCAGTTAAGTTTTAAAGCTCTATTTCACATTTTAATCTATTTTTCACATGAAAACTTTCCCAAAAATTTTACAGATTGGGCACGTAAGTCGAGGAATGATAAATGGTGATTTTTGAGGTTTTAGAACACAAAATTACTTTATAAATTTATAGATGACATTTTGGGTCATCACAATTCGCGCGCCTTGAGAAAGTGTTGAACGCTTTTGAATCGTGATAGAATGTGATTTGGCCTACAGACATTATTTGGAGTGATGGTTACTGTACGTAGAAAGATTGAATATGGCAGAAAGGAGCTTGATTGAAATGAAGAGGGAGGTGAAGATCTTATTATCTTTGCAGGCGCAATATGACTTGAGTTCGGAAGGTATTGTTGAACTTTCAGTTGATGTCAATAGGGAAAGTGCAGTCTATACAAATTTTGGGCGAGCATGAGCTCAGGAGAATTTACGGATTAGGTAGTTGTTGCACGTAATGCGATGTCATTGGAAGATGTCGGTAAGGAATTCCATAGGTGGGTTATCTCTTGTGAACAGTTAGCGGTGGCGTGATGTTGATGAAGCTTCTGCGAGGAATATTACTTGCTACCCGGTAAGAGGTCGAGTGTGTGACTGTGGCTGGTGATTCAGAATGTTCATGAAAATCTTCACAAAAGTCTTTGAGAAGTCTGGCGGGTTAATGGTGCGAGATCATGGTAATTGAGAAGGAGAAATCCTTACGGGTTCTAAGTTTATATAATTGCAGCTTGAAGGTAAGTGGGGGAGCCCTCTATTGACAATTTTATTTCATGGTTATGTGTTAAAATTTTAGTTGGTCGGAAACATACTTGTGGATTAGTGATGACTTGCAGGGGTGGACTTCGGGAATGACTCGAGTAAGGAAATTCCTGAATATGGGATATAATGCACTTATGAGAATATGAAAATTATGGAATGATTAAGTTATTATTTTGAAGGATGTAGTGCACACGAAGTATGAATTTGATTGGTCGTGTTAAGGTTGGGTTACTTATTTGAGTGTTGATCGTGCTAAAGGAGCACATGTCTTTCGGCCTGTTTGGGGCAGAGTAAATTAGATTTGAGTAGAGTGGATGACTCTCGAGAGGGTTCTAATGGATTAAAAATGTATATGTGGAAATTGAATTTTGTTTTTGAATTTGTATATCACTAGAATCAGTTACTTACATTGGACGATATCGGGACGTACGATAATTCTGTTTGACTATGGATTCTACATTTTCAGTATAAGAAAAGAAAGGGGAACAATTTTAAATTCGCATAAGGTATTTTCAGAGTGAGTGTTACAGTTAGGGTATTTATGAATGTGCTTAAGAAAAATACAGTGGCTTATGGGCCTTAGGGCGATGTAGTTTAATGTTAGGATGTCTTGTAGTGTGCTTGGGTAAGGATAGTAGTGTCTTGACAAGGAGAAAATTCAACCTGAGGGTGAATTAGAAGAAACTCGGAGAAAATAGGACAAATAGGTAACATGCTGGATTAGTATGGTAATGGTATGCTCGATTCTTTTGGTTCATATGATGATGTGGGGCTTTATGGGTGTTTTGTGGCAATACTCTCGGATTTGGAAACTTGTGTGGCTTGGTGGAGTTATAGGGATTCAGTTCTGATAGCTTGGTTATGTGCAAATGGATTTCAAAGCGTTCTTAATGGTTTCTACCATGCGTTGAACCAGATATATTCTGCCGGCGTAGGGAACATGTTGTGTAGTATGAATTCCTCCTGGAAGGAAGCAAGATTAAGGTTACTGAATGACCGGGTATGTAATTTGCTGGTTACCCAAAGTTGTTAATGAGATTCTCGTGGTTGTCACATGATGACATGATAGATGTTGTGTGTGGCGCGGGATTAAGATTTACATGTACAAGGTGACAGTTCATTATTGAAAGGAAGATCACGAATTTTGGACAGAATGGTCAATTTCACATAACTAGATGAATGTTATAATTGCTCGGTAATCCCTGAGAAGGGTGCGTATTCAAAAAGCGTATTGTGTTTTGACTTTCGGATGTTCATTGGTATTGCAGTACTCACTTGAATGATAGACTGCTGATATTCAAATTATTTCTCTATGGCACGAAAGAATTATGAAAGTATTCCTTATGGGAAGATCGTGAATGGAAGATGTGTTAGTCATTCTAGTGTTGGAGTTAGGATCAGTTAAAAGGATTCAAGTGTTGGATGAATTTGGATACTGGGAGTTCTCAGAAGTATATTGTTTCGGGTTATGGCCTGTTGGAGGTAGTATTTTATTCTAACTCAGTGGAGGCACTAGTTGCGTTAATTTCCCAATAGCTACGCGCTATAAGTGTGCATATATGTGAGGGTTGAGCCAATGTGCGGGCATCGAGGCAAGTATTCATTCTCGAAAGAATGCTTAGTCTATGGTATGCCTAGAGTTGACTGTTAAGGGTAGAGTTATAACGTTTCTCATGTTCGTACCTTTGTTGAGAACTATCTGGACTACATTTGAGGTTACAAAGAGGCTAATTCCCCTGAATAAACGAGGTAGTTACTATTTCTACATTAACTTGCCGATTTGAAGTGTGATAGCAGACTTTGCACATGCTTACGCTATGACGCGTTATTTATACTAGTCCGAGAACATGGGAATCTTATTTCATTATCATATACAAGTGTACTTGTTTAATTGCTCTTGTATGATATGCTGGGATTGGAGGCCTGTGACCATGCCGGGCGATTTATATTAATGGCATGTGAGTTGTCCGTGCCGTATGTAGGAATTCTATTTCTATGATAATTTATTTGATTTATTAATTTCCTTCCTCTACAATTGTCGGTTATCCTTTTCATGACATATGAGGAGTTGGTTATAACATTGTGGTTATAGTGGTGCTTGTTGAACTTGCAATATGGTTCTCTTCTTTGATACATCTCCCATATTTGGGTACACAAATTGCGCTGTTGTGGTTTATGTTATATTGATGTGGCGTGTCAAGGATATAGTTGTGTTTAACAATATAAGGCCATTGGACCTAGAATGGGTACTATTAGGCTTGATTATGGTTTATTCGAGAGGTTAATATTGAAAGTCGGCTTATGAGAGGATTATGCTTATAGTTGGGGCGAGAGAGCTCCATGACTTGTTGATCAGATAAGGGGTCATAAGATTTCTGTGTGTTTCTTTTATTATTAACAGCGTACGAAGGTGTTGGGATGAGGTTTTGTTCGGTACTCTAATATTGTTCTGGCACTTTTAGGGGTGCGGACCGCGCATTTTGGGGTGCTGAGGCGAAGGAAAGGTGCGGACCGCATCAGAAAAGTGTGGACTTCGGAGGAAGGGCGCGGACCGCAAAATTCTTTCTGCGGCCGCACTCTAAGAAGTTCTGTAGATTCGCTGGTCCGACTTCGTAAGCTAGTATCATTTGATCTACAAGAAATTTTGAGATGATTAAAAACGAAAGTTGTATCCCCTCGTGTCTAGTTTCCTGAAAGGTAAAAACGTCATCATTCGGAAATCGGTAGAGAAAGTTATGTCCAAAATTCTAAAGCCTGGCAGTGCAGCCACCAAAAAGTGTGGCCGTACCAATTCTTCGCGACCGCGGGACCTGGGAGGCACTGTCGCGCTTGCAATTTCATTGACCGCATAGTGGGAGTTCAGAGGGTGCACTATACAAATGGGGTTTAGGGCATTATTTCACATTTTGGACCTATGGAGCTCGGTTTGTGGCAATATTTCGTGGGTTTTTCAAGAAATTCATCGGAGTAAGTGACTCTAACTCGAATTTGGTTGATATACATGAATATATCAATGATTTTGTCATCTGATTTGTACTTTGAGGTAGAAATTTGGGGAAACTTGTAGAAACTTGAGTGAAACTAGAATGGTTGGACTCGTGAGTGAATGGATTTTCGTAATTTGCGACTTTTACCCGATTCCGAGTCGTGGGCCCGGTGGCCGGGTTTGAGCCAATTTCGTGTTTTTGGTCTAAATTGGTAATGTTTCTTGTGGAATTCATTCCAATAGCGTATATTGATGGTATTGTACTAATTGTGAATGGATTCGGAACATTTGGAGGCCGAGTCGAGAGGCAAGAGCATCGCAGGGTAGAGATTTGACCGGTTTGAAGTAAGTAACGATTGTAAATCTAGTACTGTGGGAATGAAACCTAGGATTTCGTATCATTTTACTATTTTGAAGTGACACACATGCTAGGTGACCGACGTGTGGGCGTGCACTGTTGGGGATTGTGACTTGGTCCATCCCGTAGAAACTATAACGTTGCATATTTTGTTGAAACTATATGATATTTATGTGTTTTAGAAAGAGTTTTTGTAAATTGGGCTGAACATCCTGTTTGGGACTTGTGCCAGTGCTATTTGGACCCTTATGGGCCTTTTCTTACTATCCCCTCACTGCGTTCGATTGAAAACTTATACTCAGTCATGGTTATACTCTTTTACTGCATAACTCGGTTCTTATTACTCTATTTTGATGCATATAAATATTGTTTTGGGTTGAATACCCTATTTTTACTGAGAGCCCGGGTGGCTTGAGAGGTTTATGACTAAGTGAGGCCGAGGGCTTGATTTGTGGGGATATTTATGGGATCGGGCTGCACGCCGCAACATGTTTGATATAGGCTGAGAGCCTGATTGATTTATGCCATGATTCGGCTTGATATAGGGCTTGGGCTGAAGAAGTCCCTCCGAAGTCTGTACACACCCCCAGTGAGCGCAGGTACCTACTGAGTGCCGAGTGTTGAGTGAATGGGAGGCATGAATGATGGTGAGGTATGCCTGAGGGGCTGTTTACGAGTGATTGTGAGGTATGCCTGAGGGGCTGTATACGAGTGACTGTGAGATTTGCCCGAGGTGTTGTTTATGATTTCATCATTTTTGCTTACCTTGCATCAAGCCTTTATTTGAAAACTATTGAAAAATATCTTTAAATGATTTTACTGGAACTAGGTTTAAGCGAGATGTTTTGATTCAAACCCAGATTTTAAAAGCATGTGGTATTTTATTGAGATTTCATGATAAGAACTTTATATGCTTATTTTTCGTCACTACTGCTAAGTCTTTATTTATTATTGTTACTTACTGAGTTGGCGTACTCACGTTACTCCATGCACCTTGTGTGCAGATCCAGGTATAACTGAACACGGTAGTGGCTGTTGACTATTCCGGTTGCAGATTTTCTCGGGGATAGCAAGATAGCTGCTTGGCAATCACAACCCTACTCTTCTCCCTCCTATATTCCTTTAGTTGTATTTAGCTATTTTACAGATTATGTTATTGTTGATATTGTTAGACAAATTGTAGTAGATGCTCATAACTAGTAACACCCCGATGTCGGGCTTTTCTTTTCCGCACTTTTATTTTAATTTGAACTCCTTTACGGAGGCTTTTATGTTAAATGGCCTTGAAATTATCTTTGAAATGAAAATATCGGTTTGGTTTGGAAATGAGTTGGCGTGCCTAGTTCCACGATAGGCGCCATCATGACAAGGTTAGTTTTGGTCGTGATACTAAGTGTCCATCAAAATGTATAGAGAACCTTGTTCTCTATCAGTTCCCACAGTACACTGCAGTAACTAAATAACACAATGATATTTGCGTGGAAAATTCCCATCTCACGGGATTAAAACCACGACCTACACTGGTAGGATTTCAAATTCAATAACCGAGCAAATTTTAGATTATAACCTATTACAATCTATGAATAAAACTCTTAATTCCTCACCTACTCGAAATAACTATTTTCTAAGCCTCTTTGTAATAACTCTATTACAAAATGTAACGACCCAGTCGGTCTTTTGAGTATTATAACCTTCTCCCATTTACTGCTCAATCTATGCTTTATAGTTATTTTATGACTTACCGGGTTAGTTGGTTCGGGTGAGGAAGGAATTCAGAATGAAATGAGACACTTAGTCTCATAATTGAAAATTTAAGTTAGAAACGTTGACCGAATGTGGACCTATGTGTAAAAGACCTCGAATTTGAATTCTGATAATTCCAACAACTTTGTATGGTGATTTTATACTTAGGAGTGTGTCCGGAAAATTATTTGGAGGTTCGTAGAGGAATTAGGCTTGAAATAGCGAAAGTTGAATTTTTGGGAAGTTTGACCTGGGGGTTCAATTTTTGATATCGGGGTCGGAATCCGATTCTAAAAATTGGACGTGATTTTATAGGTTCCGGTGTAGTTTGTGGAAATTGGATGTTTCAAAGTTCATTAGGCTTGAATATATGTCGGATTCGTATTTTTAGTGTTGTTGGATGTGATTTGAAGACTCGACTAAGTTCGTATGATGTTTTAGGACTTGTTGGTATATTATGTTGAGGTCTAGATGGTCTCGGATGAGTTTCGTATGGTTAAAGAATCAAATTTGGACCTAAAACCACTGTTGGAAATTTTTCTTCGGGTATTTTCGCACCTGGGAAGTTTGATTGCAGGTGCGAAGCCGCATGTGCGCACCAGCCATCGCAGAAGTGGAGCTAGCCTCGCAAATGCGAGGCCGCAGAAGCGGCTCCTAGCTCGTAGAAGCGGCTCCAGTGGAGGCTTAGCGAAACCCCAGAAGCGGTTGAATTCTCGTACATGCGAGACCACATAAGCGGCTAAGTGAGTCACATGTGCGGAACCCCTGGACAGTATACATTTCGAAGGGGTTCCGAGTTTCGCCATTTTTGGACTTTCAAGCACGGATTTTTGGGCAATTTTGAGAGAGAATTCAAGGAAAACTTGAGGTAAGTCCCTTGTGATTATTTCTACTCCATAATATTGAATTATCATTGAATAATCCGACCATATTACATATTTTTCAGGTGTAATTCGGAGATTTGAACTTAGAAATTTGGAAATAAGATTTGTAGATTTGAGGGTCAAGTTGAGGTCAAATTTTGGTAAAATTGGTATGGATAGACTCGTGGTTGAATGGGCTTTCGGATTTTGTAACTTTAGTCGGGTTCCAAGATGTGGCCCCCACGGGCGATGTTTGAGCTTAAATTTTGGATTTTTATGGAAAATTAGTATTTTCTTATGGAATTAATTCTAATAAATTTTATAGACTGAAACGAATTATGTGTGACTAGATTCGAGGCATTCGGAGGCCGATTTGCAAAGCAAAGGCATAGTAGATTAAAGAATTTCCCGCTTTGAAGTAAGTAATAGTTATAAATCTGGTCCTGAGGGTATGAAACCCCAGATTTTTGTGTCATGTGATTATTTTGGAGGTGACGCACATGCTAGGTGATGGGCGTGTGGGCATGCACCGAAGAGATTGTGACTTGGTCCGTCACGTGAAAACTGTAACGTTGAATAACATGTTGTTAGCTATAAGCTCTCTTTGTGTTGAAGAAATTTGACTGTAAATCATGTTAAAAACCATGCTTAGGCTATGCGATAGTACTGTTGGGACCCACAGAGGTTGTGTACTTGTTGAATTATTTGCTAATTGCTATCTTGTACTCAGTCATGATTTTACTTGTGCATCATACCTCAGTCTTTCTTGATATTTGTTGATTTACTATGTTATCTTTGTTTGGGCTGATCTTTGTGATTTCCGAGAGCCCGAGAGACTAGAGATGTAGAGGACTAAGTAAGGCCAAGGGCCTGTCGGTAAGGTAAGGATATATGGCACGTGAGTTTTCCGTGCGGATTATGGCGCTTGGGCTGTAGGATCCTCTTCGGAGTCTGTACACCCCCAGTGAGCACGAGTGCCCATTGAGTATGAGTGTTGAGGGATGAGAGTCGAGTGGTTGAGTTGTTGTGACGAGTGGAGTGATTGTTTCCTTGGGAGGCTGTACTTGCTTTTCATTTTTCATTGCACTTAGTTGCTATTTGTCATTATTGTGAAATTCTCTTAAATATTTTATATCTGGATTCCATGAAATTGAATTGTATAAATTGATTTAACTTAAACTGCTGGATTTGAAAGTATGTCTACTCTCTGTTGGAATTACAGAAAATGAACTATAACTGTGTAGCTCATTACTATCTTCAGTTCCATATTTATTATTGTTACTTGTTGAGTTGGTTGTACTCATACTACACCCTACACTTCGTGTGCAGATCCAGGTATTTCCGGACATAGCGGGTGTTGATTCTCTCGCACAATTGATTTTTCGGAGATTCAGAGGTAGCTTCCGTGTTTTGCAGACCTTGTCTCTCCTTCCCTATCTCGTTGTTTAATGTATTTGGTCTTAGACTATTATTAATTGTATTTTCCAGACTTGTATTCATACAAGATGATCATGTACTCAGTGACACCAGGTTTTGGGAGTGCTTGTATCGGTATTTGCGAGGTTTGTGCATTGTATTTAAATATTAAATTTTCAAACTTAAAATATATGGGAGTTTATTGAGATTGTCGTCTTGCCTAGTATTGAGATAGGTGCCATCACGACGGGTGAAATTTTGGGTCGTGACACAAAGCTACCACTTGACTAACTCTAGTCAAAACATCCACAAGAATAATGGTTTAAAAGGTGTCCTCTGAATGCTTCTGAAACGGTTGTATAGAAATTACAATTTAATAACACAATACACATACACAACAATACTAAATGACAGACGACATGATCAATGTTGGGATCTGTTCCTTTTGTTATGTTGTTGTTTTTTTCTTCAATGGCTTTGAGAGAATGAAGGTGGCTAATATATGTGTGAGGTCATAAACAATGATGCAAGAGAGTGTCTGGTACACTGCACGCTTTAACAATAATGTTGTACGGTTGCGTGTACAGTGCAGCTGTAATAACCTGGTTGGTCGTTTTGGGTATTACAGTGTCGTTCCCCCATTTACTGCTCTATTTCTGCTTTATAGTTATATTGTGACCTATCAGATTAGTCAGTACCGATCCGGAGAGATTTCGGAATGAATTGAGACACTTAGTCTCATAATAGAAAACTTAAGTTGGAAAAGTCGGCCGAATGTTGATTTATGTGTAAACGACCTCAGATTTGAATTCTGATGTTTCCAGTAGCTCTGTATGGTAATTTAGGACTAAGGAGTGTGTATGAAAAATTATTTGGAGGTCTGTACTGGAAATAGGCTTGAAATGGAAAAAGTTGAATTTTTGGAAAGTTTGACCGGAGGGTTGACTTTTTGAAATCAAGGTCAAAATATGATTTTGGAAATTGGAATAGCTTCGTTATGTAATTTATGACTTGTGCGCAAATTTGAGGTCAATCGAATGTGATTTGATAGGTTTCGGTATCGGTTGTGGAAGTTTGATGTTTCAAAGTTCATTGATTTTGAATTGAGGTGTGATTCGTCATTTCAATGTCGTTAGGAGCGATTTGAACGAGGGGCTCAGGCGTGTTTCGGATTGATTTCAGATCATTTTTCTTTAAGTTGTTTTTGCTGGTTGTTGTTGGTTCTGGTGTGACCGCACCTACGGTTGAATTTGCGCAGGTGCGATGGTCGCAGAAGTGACAGAGAAGTCGCAGGAGCAAAGGCCGCAGAAGCAGAAGCGAAGGCGCATATGCGCTTGCGCAAAAGCGGCCAATGCACGTAGAAGAGCGACCACAAATGCGGTTTACGCAGTGCAAAAGCGACCACACTCGCAGGTGTGAGCTTCGTCCGCAGAAGCGGGGGTAGCAGATTCCACCTCTTGTCTGCAGATGCGGAAGACGTTATGTAGAAGCTTTAAATCGTGGGTTTTGGTTTCTTTCTTGATTTTCGGATTTTGGAGCTCGGTTTTGGCGATTTTGGAGAGGCATTTTTCCACACAACTTGGGGTAAGTGTACTTGACTCTCTTGTGATTAGATTCCATTAATCTATCATCATTTTTAGAAATTAGTTGATGAATTTAAAGAGGAAATTGGGGGTGTTGGGATAAAGTTTCATAATATGAATTTTTGAGCTTTGAACATCGATTTAGAGCCGGAATTGAGTGAAATTAATATGGTTGAACTTATAATTGGATGGGTTGTCGGATTTTATGAGTTTCGTCGGATTTCAAGACGTGGGCCCCACAGGCGACTTTTGGAGTGTAATTTCGGATTTTGTTGGAAAGGTGACGAGTGTGTTTCAAGGCGTTGTTTGTGCTAATTTTACATATATAGATTCCTTTCATGCCTTAATTGAGTTATCTTAATATGTTATCTTCATCATGATTAGTGTATTTTACGTACTCTATTTGTATTAACTCTTATTTCTTAATTGCACTACATATTTAGTTGAAGTTCTTGTTCCCTTCATTCCATATTCATTATTTAATCGTTTAATTCTTACTCGAAGTTGTTGTTTCTCAAAATATCTTGTTGTTTAAATTGGTATTGAGTTATAAAGGTCGTGATTCACATTGAGGCAAAGTGTTAAGTTGTGAAATACCATTCTGTTGAGTTATTCATTTTTGCTTGTTACTGTTGAGACTCTTGTGTACATTGTGGTTGAGCCATGGGCTCTTTATTGTGAAAACACTGTTATTATTGGTTTCTTTGGCAAGTTGTGATATTGGGCACTTGAGGTTAGATTTTTTATATGTTGTGATAGTGATACGCATGCGGTGGTATAAGGTTTTGGGATGCAAACGCACGTGGTGAGATAAGGGGGGCATGATACGCATGGCTAGTAGGTGAACTACTAGAAGTCATGCGGTATGATAAGGTGGGCTAAATTACGTGACGTTATTTCAAGAAAATGATTTATAAAACTAAATGTGAGGCTCCCGCGGTGATATAAGGAAAGGTTGTGAATTCTTCTTATGATTTGGGACTATGAGGTGGTACCTCGGTAGTGACTATTGTTGGTATTTTCTCTATTGATGTACTTGGCTTTGGTTGCTTTATTTTCTTAGCATATCACTTCTTGGTTTCTCCATGTTGCATTAATTGCCTTAGTTCTGCATAGCTAACCTGGATATGCAATTTGCTGCTTCTATTTCATTACAATCATTTCTGTACAGTTTTTCTTATTTATTCCAGTAGGGCCTTGACCTGACGTAGTCACTACTCTAGAGAGGTTAGGCTTGGCACTTACTAGGTACCGTTGTGGTGTACTCATGCTATACTTTTGTACATCTTTTTGTGCAGATCCGAGTACCTCCTACAAGTCCGGGCATTAGTGGGCTAAGTTTGTACTTAGAGACTTTAAGGTACACCTGCAGGTCTTAGAGTCACCTTCTATCGATTTCTATGTATTCCTCCTTATTTAGATACATGTGTATAGGGATGACTATGGTACTGTTGTAGAGCTTGTGAATCGATACAACAGGTTTGGGGGAAATTTTCTATGTTGAGCAGCGAAGTTTAATCTACATAGATGTTGAGTATTTAAGAGTTTATTTGATAAATCAGTTATTGTTCCATGATTGTTAGGCCAAGCTAGTATTAGAGACTAGGTGTCATCACAACATCCTACGAAGGGAAATTGGGGTTGTGACAAGTTGGTATCAGAGCTCTAGGTTAATAGGTGGTATGAGTCACAAGCAATATTAGTAAAGTCTCGTGGATTAGTACGGAGACATTTGTACATATTTTCTGGAGGCTATGGAACTGTTATGAAACGTTTCACTTCTTTGATTCCTTATTGTGCGAATTTTCTGACTTTGAAATTCTAAATCTCTATCTTTCTATGCTCTCACAGATAGTGAGGACACACAGTTTGATCTGACGATCAAACACCCATGCCCATTACTAGAGCCGCAAGAGGTCGGGGCCAGGGTAGAGGCCAAAGACTTCCACATGGTCCAGCCAGAGCACCTGCACGAGCTTCTACAAATGAGCCACCAGTAGCTCCAGTTGGAGAGAAGGCGCTTGAGATGCCTGCTACTAACCCTGGATTTCAGGAGACTCTCGCCTAATATTTTAGTATGTTTGGCACTTTACCTTAGGAGAGGTTGATTCCACTTTCCCCTGCCACAGCTCAGGCCGGGGAAGGAGCACAGACTCTTGCTGCCCGTACCCCAAGCAGCGGGTCCAAGTTGACCAGGTCCTAGAGGTCATACCAGTGCAACCGGTTGCCCTAGTTCAGCCAGATATTTTCGCAGCAGCTTCTGAGGGGGAGCATCTTAAACTCGAGAGGTACAAGAAATACCACTCTCCTACTTTCAGCGGTTTGGCTTTAGAGCATGCACAGGGTTTTCTTGAGGAGTGTCACCGCATCTTCTATACTATGGGTATTTTAGAGCCTGAGCTTATTAAAGATGGCGAGCGTATGAGTTAGGTAGCTCGTACGAGGTAGTTTCACTCACCTGGGCTCAGTTCTTAGAGATGTTCATGAGGGAGATTGTTCCCTGGAGTCTTTGGGATGCATGACGCGCAAAGTTTGAGTAGTTGGGCTATAGTGCTCTGACCATATCAGCGTATATAGTCTTGTTCAATGATTTGTCTAGGCATGAACTAGCCTTGGTTGCTACTATCAGAGAGCGAGTTTGTCGATTTATCGAGGGGATCAACCCTGGTATCAGATCCATCATGGCTCGAGAGTTGTAAATTGAAATCCCATATCAATAGGTAGTGGAGATCACTAGGATATTGGAAGGTATGTGGTCCCAGGAAAGAGGAGGAGAGGGAGGCCAAGAGGCCTCGAGATTCTAGCACATATAGTGGTGCCCGTGCCCCAGTTGCAGCCAGTCATGGTAGAGGCTACGAGAGCCATCCTGTTCATTCAACACTTTTAGCTTCCAACAGTATTCCGACTACTCCCAGACCTCAAGTTGCCCATTATGCACTGCCTTTGTATAGTGCACCTCCTGCACGGGTTCCAGTATAGTGAGACTCATCATATGGTGATGGATTGTGTTACACCCCATAAGTTTAACAACCTTGATACCGTTATATATATATTTGATATGGTATTTTGAGTGGAACATATTTGTAAAAAAAAAATTGTTTGAAAAATATGATTTTTTATATTTATTAATATTACTACTTTTGTATATGTTTTAAATTATACACATAATATGAGAAAAGTTTATGAGATTTTCTGTATTGTAAAGATATGAATTATTTTCTCATAAGAAAATAAGGTTATCTTTTTTCCAGTTTAAGAATTAAGCGTACGAGAATTTTTACTCTTTATATGAGATTAGAAAAATTATAAGTTGAGAAAATATATGTATTGTTACATGGATGTTTTAACAAAATAATAGTGTATGTATTTATTTTTATGGTACCACATGACCATGATAGTGTGATGTATAAAGTGTGTTAAAAGTGAGTAATATTTTTATATTTTCAGATAATTCTTAATTGTGCGGGTAATTGGTAAATTATCGGGTAGCGGAATATTATCTAATTAATTAATTAATTATAGGATAATATTAAAATTTCCCCACCCCACCCCACCCCACGTGGCAACAAGGCCTTGTCCATATTCATGACTCTTACAATTGAGTGGATAAGTGACATATTCAATAATAGGTGGCTTAGTCTTTAGTCATAAGAGAAGCCTTGTAAATTCAAAGATCAGTTAATTAAATTGTCGGCAATAGTAGGAGGTCAGTGGGTATACCTGGTGTTTGTAGCTTGGCATCTGAAATGAAATTGTTATACTTTCTTGTATTCATAAACAGATCATTTTATCTTTTTTTGGTCTTTTTCAACCACATAGAAGGAATTGTTTTTTAATTTGAGACTTGCAGCGATACTTTCATTCCAGCAGAAACTGCTCCTACAAAGATGCGGTGAGGTTCCTTGAACTTCATGCGTAGAATTTTAAAATGTGGTGTTTCTGAGACCGGAGCTGACCTATTCTTGCTTAGTATGGTAGATTTTGATGTTATTTTGGTTATGGATTTGTTGTCACCATATCATGGTATCCTTGATTGTCACACCAAGATATAGACGTTGGCTATGTCAGGTTTGCCGCGGTTGGAGTGGTGGGTACTTTAGATTATGTTCTTAGTGGGGTGGTGTCTTTCTTTAAGGCACAACGGATGATTGGAAAGGGTTGTGATGCGTATCTAGCATAAGTGAGAGTTGTCAGTATTGATACTCCTATCGTTGAGTTAGTTTCAGTAGTGAGGGACTGTCCAGATGTATTTCCAGCGGATCTTTCGGTCATGCCGCCCGATAGGGATATTGATTTTGGTATTGATTTGTTACCGGACACACAACCCATTTCTATTCCACTATATCGTATGGCACCAGCAGAGTTGAAGGAGTTAAAGGAGCATTTTCAAGTGTTACTTGATAAGGGCTTCATTCGGCCTAGTGTATCACCTTGGGGTGCTCCTGTCTTGTTTATAAAGAAGAAGGATGGTTCGATATACATGTGTATTGATTATCGATAGTTGAACAAGGTTACAGTGAAGAACAAGTATATGTTGCCACACATTAATGACCTATTTCATCAGCTACAGGGTCCCAGAGTGTTCTCCAAGATTGACTTGTGGTCAGGCTATCATCTGTTGAATATTCTGGAGTTGGATATACAGAAGACTGCCTTCAAGACTCGGTATGGTTATTACGAGTTCCTTGTGTTGTCATTTGGTCTAACCAACGCCCCAATAGTATTCATGCACTTGATGAATAGTGTATTCCATCCATATCTTGACTCATTCTTCATTGGGTTTATTGACGATATCATGGTGGAATCCTCAAGCCGGGAGGATCATGAGCAGCACTTGAGGACCGTGCTTTAGACCTTGAGAGAAAAGAAGTTGTATGCAAAATTTTCAAAGTGTGAATTCTAGCTTGATTTTGGTGGCATTTTTGGGTCATGTAGTGTTGAGTGGGGGGATCAAGATAGATCCGAAGAATATTGAAGAAGTGAAGAGTTGGCCCAGACTGTCTTCAGCTACTGAGATTCAGAGTTTTCATGGGTTTGTAGGGTATTACCATCGTTTCGTAGAGAGTTTCTCATCAATTGTTGCGCCTATGACCAGATTGACTCAGAAAGGTTCTCCGTTGAGGTTGAAAGAGGAGTGTGAGGAGATCTTTCAAAATCTCAAGACAACTTTGACTACAGTCCCAGTTTTGGTGTTGCCTACGAGTTCAGGGTCTTATACTAGGTATTGTGATGCATCGTGTGTTAGCCTCGACGTGGTATTAATGCAGGACGGTAGAGCGATTGCCTATGCATCTAGGAAGCTGAAGGTGCATGAGAAGAATTTCCTATCCACAATCATGAGTTAGCAGCTATTGTTCATGCCTTGAAGATTTGGCGACACTATTTGTACGGTGTCCCTTGTGTGGTCTATACCAACCACCAGAGTCTATAACATTTGTTCAAATAGAAAAATCTTAACTTGCGGCAGCGGTGATGGTTAGAGTTGTTTAAAGACTATGATATCACCATTCTATATCATCCGGGAAGGCCAATGTTATGCCCGAAGCCTTGAGTCGCAAGGCAGAGAGCTTGGGTAGTTTAACATATCTACTGGCAGCGGAGAGGCCATTAGCATTGGCTGTTCAGGTCTTGGATAACCAGTTTGTTAGATTGGATTTTTCTGGGCCCAGTCGAGTTTTGGCTTGTGTGGTTTCTTGGTATTCTCTATATGATTGCATCAGAGAGCTTCAGTATGATGACCCCCATATGGTGGTGACTACTTATTATTCAGAGTAGCTAGCCAAGGTTTATATTCACGAGATCCCCAGACTTCATAGTGTGCAAGTATCCATCATCTCTGACCAGGGTATACAGTTTACATGCGATTCTGGAGGGTCGTACAGTGTGAGTTAGGCACACGGGTTGAGTTGAGTACATCATTTCACTCTCAAACGGACTCGGGAGAGTTCGAAAAACATTGCTTTAGTGAAGGTCCAATGGAGAGTTCAACCAGTCAATGAGGCGACTTGGGAGACCAAGCATGATATGCATAGCCGTTATCCTCACCATTTTACCACTTCATATGTATCTCTATACTCGTTTGAGGCCGAACGTTTATTTTCAGCGGGGGAGAATATAACGACCCGCCCGGTTGTTTTGAGTATTTTAGCCCTGATCCCCTATTTATTGCCTCCTCTATGTTACATTATGGTTATCAAACTTTTCAGGGTTTTTGGTTTTGGTTTTAGGTGAGTTCCGTACTGAAATGGGACACATAGTCCCTAAGTTGGAGGTTTAAGTTATAAGAGTTAACCATACTTTGACATTTGTGTAAACGACTCTGGAATGGAAATTTGTCAGCTCCAGTAGCTCGCATGGTCATTTTAGACATAGGAGCGAGTCTGAATGTTGAGTTGGAGGTTCGTAGGTCGTTTCAGCTTGAATTAGCAAAGGTGAGAAAGTTGAAGGTTTGGAAGGTTGAAAAGTTTGACCGAAAGTTGACTTTATTGAAATCGGGGTTTGATTCTGGTTCTGAGAGTTTGGATAGGTCCGTCAAGTCATTTATAACTTGTGCGTAAAATTTGATGTACATCGGAGTTGTTTTGGTATGAATCGGCATTAGTTTCGAAATTCGGAAGTTCATAAGTTCCTTAGGCTTGAATCGATGCACGATTCTTTGTTCTAGTGTTATTTGATGCAATTTGACGCTTCGGGCATGTTTGTATGATGTTTTAGGACTTGTTGGTATGTTTGGTTGAGGTCCCGGGGGCCTCGGTGTAATTCGGATCATTTTCGGAGCAATTCTGAATCTTGAAGACTGTTAAATCTGTTGCTACTTGTTTTCTTATATGCGATCGCGAGTGGGTTAGCACGATCGCGAAGAGTTGTTTGGCACTGGTGGATTTTTATTCTATGTGATCGCGTGGTTGAGGTTGCGATCGTGAAGGTGCTGATTTTGTTCATCGCAAACGCGTAGGGTAGAACGCGTCCGCGTAAAAGGAATAAGGGGCTGGAGGTCCACGCGTTTTTGTTCATCGCGGTCGTGTGATGTGTTCTGTGATCGCATAGCTTGTGGACGTAGTGTGTCGCGTAAGCACGTGGTATTCTGCGTTCGCGGAGTGTTAATATGGCAGCCTGAGATTTTGCGCTTCGCGATCACGAAGTAGTTTCCGTGATCGCAAAGAAGAATAATACTAGGCAGAATTTAAATTGAAAAAACGAGGGTTCATCTCACTTTTCATATTTTGGACCTAGAGAGTTCGGTGTGAGGCGATTATTCAAAGGCTCTTCAGGGAAATTGTTGGGGTAGGTGATTCTAACACGGAATGGACTATATTTCATGAATCTATTACTATTTTCATCATCTTATTAGGGATTTGAGTTGAAAATTTGGGGGGAAATGCTAAAAACTTCATAGACTAAATTCTTGAGTTTCGAAAGGCGATTTGAGATCGAATTTGAGTAATTCTTGTATGGCTGAATTCGTTAACGAATGGGTGTTCGGATTTTATAATTTTGGTCGGGTTTCGAGACGCTGGTCAGGGTTGACCTTTTGAGATGACTTTTGATTTCTTTGCAAAGATCGTAACTTTATTATTCAAATTAGTTTCCTATTATTTATATTTATGGTATGAAGTTGTTTTGGCTAGATTCGGGTCATTCAGAGTTAGAAAATCGAAGGAAATGCCTACTATTGGATTGAGTTAGCGTGTTTCGAAGTAAGTGTCTTGCCTAACTTCGTGTGAACAAATTACCCCTTGGAATTGGTGTTGTTTATGTTAATTGTGATGTGTGGAAGCCATGTACGCAAGGTAACGAGTGTGTGCACAGGCTAAATGTGGAAATTTACCAGTTTTAGCTATGTAGATTCCTTCCATGCCTTAATTGAGTTATCTTAACGTGTTATCTTCATCATAATTAGTCTATTTTACGTGGTATATTTTTATTAGCTCTTATTTCTTAATTGTACTACATGTTTAGTTTAATTTCTTGTTCCCTTCATTCCATATTCATTATTTAGCCGTTGAATTCTTACTCGATGTTTTCTAGGAATATCTTATTGTTGAAATTGGTATTGAATTATAAAGGTCGTGATTCACATTGAGGCAAAGTGTTAAGTTGTGAAATACCATTCTGTTGAGTTATTCATTTTCGGTTGTTACTGTTGAAACTCTTCTGTACATTGTGCTTGAACCATGGGCTCTTTATTGTGAAAATACTGTTATTGTTTGTTTCTTTGGAAAGTTGTGATATTGTGCACTTGAGGTGCGATTTGTGATGCGTTGTCGTGGTGGTATAAGGTTTTAGGGTTGATAAGGTGGGCTTGATATACGTGGCTAGTAGGGGAACTACCCTACTACAAGCCATGCAATGTGATAAGGTAGGCTAAAATGTGGGATGCTATTTCGGGGAAATGATTTTCAAAACTAAATGCAAGGCTCTTGCGGTGATATAAAGAAAGAATGTGTATTATTCTTATGATTTGAAACTACGACGCGGTACCTCGGTAGTGACTCTTGTTGGGTGTCTTTGGTTGCTTTGTTTCCTTAGCTTATCACTTCTTGTTTTTCCGCGTTTCATTAATTGCCTTAGTTCCGTGTAGCTAACTTTGATATGCTATTTGTTTCTTCAATTTCATTACTATCATTTCTATACTGCCAGTTGTACAATTTCTCTTATTTATTCTAGTAAGGACTTGACCTAACCTCATCACTATTCTACCGATGTTAGATTTAGCACTTACTAGGTACCGTTGTGGTTTACTCATGTTACGCTTCTGCACATTTTCTTGTGCAGATCCAGGTAACTCCTACCAGTCTAGGCGATGTGAGCTGAGTTCGTACTTGGAGACTTTAATGTACACCTGCCAGCGTCCGCATACCTCGGAGTCACCTCCTATCTATTTCTATGTTTTCCTCTTTATTTAGATACAATTGTATAGGGATGACTATGATACCGTTGTAGAACTTGTGACTCGATATCACCAGGCTTTGGGGAAATTGTATATGTTGAGCAGCGAAGTTTATTCTACATAGATGTTGAATATTTAAGAGTTTATTTGATATTTCAATTATTTCCGCATGATTGTTAGGCTTATCTAGCCTTAAAGATTATGTGTCATCACGACTTCCTACGGAGGGAAATTAGGATCGTGACAATTGTATACTACTGCCATCTATATTTCTTTTTCAGATGAAAAAGTTGGTGAAAGAGGTGACAAGGTGGGTTGCTCCGATAGTAAGCGTCCTCAACTTCCAACCAAGAGGTTGTGAGTTCGAGTCACCCCAAGAGCAAGGTGGGAGTTCTTGGAGGGAAGGATGCCGAGTGTCTATTGGAAACAGCCTCTCTACCCCAGGGTAGGGGTAAGGTCTGCGTACACACTACCCTCCCCAGACCCCACTAGTGGTATTATACTAGGTTGTTGTTGTAAAGTTGGTGAAAGACTATTTCAAAAGTAGTTGAGCGGTTGAATGCTGGCTACATTCCAAATGTGAGGAGTATATGAAAAATCGACTTCAAAAGTAGTCTTCCCAAATCGCACTTTTCCGTAAACACATTACTCTAATTCAGAAGGCAGTTACTGATGAATAGGTATGGCTAAAATACACCACTTCTATGAGCAATTTAGTCATTCATCTGAAACTTTCTTACATAAATATATAAAGTAATTTATAATTGTTCAAGTGCAACATGTGATAACTCTAATTTCCGGACATAGTAACCTCATGTGTTTGAGGTTGCTTCAGCAGTTGTTTATCTACTTACTAAATTCATTATACAACCCATTATCTATAGAGATCTACACACATCAAATTAACAAAAGGAAAGAGACACTAGGAATTTCAATATGTGTGTCCACCAAAACGCCTGTGTCTTCGTTGAAAGGAGAGTATCGCCTCCTTCAGATCTTCTTCCCCAAAGTCAGGAAATAGAGTGTTTGTGAAGTACAATTCAGAGTAAGCAAGCTGCCACAGTAAGAAGTTACTGATTCTCTGTTCTCCACCAGTCCTTATGAGTAAATCAGGTTTAGCAAACTTGGCACACTTGGTAGCGAGTTCTTGCTCAAATAATTTGTTGTCAATATGCTCTAACTGTAAAAGACCGTCCTTTACTTTACCGGCAATGCTCTTGGTGGCTTCTAACATATCATAATGTCCTCCATAGTTTAGTGCCAACAGAAGATGAAGTCTTGTGTTGGCTTTTGTGGTCTCCTCTGTTAACTCTATGCATTTCTGCAAAGTGATGGGAAGTTTGGATCTACCTCCAATAACAGACACTCGTACCCCAACCCTGTTGATTTAAAGTAATGAGAAAATTGGAAAGTAGCACTCTCTATGTCCCCGTTTATGTGATACTTTGGTCTGTCCCAATAGGATGACACATTTATATATTTAGAACCAACTTGCCTCTAAACT
>AWOL01S0017119.1:0-11751 GCA_000715115.1 Nicotiana otophora
ATCGTGAATCACAAACTACATAAGGAAAAATCTAGTATCTCTATACATCAGAATCTAACAAAGGTAAATACAGAAGACAATGGACATGAGAAAGAGTAGAAGGGGACTCCGAGGTCTACGGACGTGGCAGATATACTTGAAGTCTCCAAAGCTGTCCCAGCTCACTGATAGTGCGGCTGATAAGGTATACCTGGATCTGCACACGAACAACATATGCAAAGAGTAGCATGAGTACACCACAATCGGTACTCCAGTAAGTGCCAAGCCCAACCTCGGTCGAGTAGTGACGAGGTCAAATCAAGGCCGCACTGGCAAATATATAATAAAACAATATAGAATGTAATAGCGCAATAAAATAAAAGTTGAAATTTAACAATAATGAAATCATAGAAGGTAACAACTTAGTACACAGAAACACAATAGGGGATCTCCCGGAATACTCTTCCGTAGTCCCAAAATAAATGTGCAGGGGGATCTCCGAGAATACCGTTCCGTAGTCCCAAAGTAAATGTGCAGGGGGATTTCCCGGAATACCGTTCCGTAGTCCCAAAGTAAATGTGCAGGGGGATTTCCCGGAATACCGTTCCGTAGTCCCAAAGTAAATATGCAGTACAGGGGGATCTTCCGGAATACCTTTCCGTAGTCCCAAAATAAATATGCAGCGCGAATGATAGAAATATAACTACATCACGAAACTCTTACAATTTAGACAAAGTACTAGTCAGGGAAGAAGCAGGAAATTCATTAAGCATGTTGCACATAATTCACATAAACTATTAAAACACATATAAATGTTATATTAGACTAAACATGATAGCTACACATATTGGAATAACTGAATTAAGAACTGAAAATAGATTAGTATTTATTAAAATGATATAACTCAAAATAACAGGAAAACATGTTGCTGCTCAGTAAGAAAATTGGGTTTTCCACAACCAGCCCGTGTACGTACTCGTCACCTCACGTACATGGCGCTCACATAGCACAATAGTTCCAAATCTTAAGAGGATTTCCCCCACACAAAGTTAGGCAAGCCACTTACCTCGAACCAAGCTCAATCAATCGGTCACAATACCTTTCCCACGAATATTCAGCTCCGAATGGCCCAAATCTAGCCAAAAGCAATTAAATATCATAAATACAACCATAATAAACTCATCTAATGAATGAAATCAATATTTTAACAAAAAATCCAAAATTTACTCAAATATTGCCCGTGGGGCCCACATCTCGAAATGGAGTAAAAGTCGCAAAATACAAACACCCATTCACTCCCGAGTTTACTCGTACCAAAATTATTCAAATCCTATACCAAAATCTCGATCAAAACCCCAAAATTCGGCATAAGA
Source organism: Nicotiana otophora (assembly GCA_000715115.1). NCBI lineage: Eukaryota > Viridiplantae > Streptophyta > Magnoliopsida > Solanales > Solanaceae > Nicotiana > Nicotiana otophora. The sequence goes on from AWOL01S0017119.1 coordinate 1,353, forward strand.
ACTTTTCTTAATTTCTCACCCCAAATCCGAAGTTAAACGATGAATTCAAGCATAGATTAGTGGAATATAACCATAAAAGATTTAAGAATCATTGCCCAATCGATATCTATGAAAATCCCTCAAACCCTCGTCCAAAATCCTTGCTCCAAACTCAAGGTTTTGATAAAGTTGGCATAACCCCCGTTTTGGAAACTTTAATACTGCCTAGACGCGTCCTTCTTCGCGAACGCAACCACACCCTCGCGTTCGCGAAGTACAATTTACTTCACCCAAAAACAATCCTCCATCACGAACGCGATGAACATGTCACGAACGCAAAAACCACTGAGCTTGACCCTTCGCGAACGCGGGATCTCCATTGCGAACGCGAAGCACGAAATCTTGCCTGCCTCCCGTTCTTCTTCGCGAACGCGAGGACCATGTCACGAACGCGTAGCTTCGAGGTTCCACACCATCGCGAACATGAGAGTGACATTACTGACGCGAATAGTAATTCAGCTGCCCTTCCCAGATACCTTACGCGAACGCGAGGGCTCCCTCGCGAACACGATGAAGAAAATGCCTGCAATAGAACACCAGAAATCTGCTATCTTCCAAAGTCTAAAAGTGATTCGTTAAGCATACGAAACTCACCCGAGACCCCCGGGACCTCAACCAAACATACCAAAAAGTCCTAAAATACCATACGAACTTAGTCGAGCTCTCAAATCATATCAAATAATGCTAAAATCACGAATCACCTTCCAATTCAAACTTAAAAAACTTGAAACTTCAAAATTCTACAATCGATGCTGAAACCTATCAAACCAAGTCCGATTGATTACAAATTTTGAACGCAAGTCATATTCAATATTACGGACCTATTCCAACTTCCGAAATCGAATTCTGACCCCGATATCAAAAATTCCACTACCGGCCCAAAACTCCAAAAATTCGACTTTCGTCATTTCAAGCCTAAATCAGCTACGGACCTCCAAAACACCAACCGGACAAGCCCCTAAAACCAAAATCACCTAACGAAGCTAACGGAACTGACAAAATTTCATTCAGGAGTTGTCTTCACACAGTTCCGACTACGGCCCAAATCCTAAGGCTTAAGCTCTCATTTAGGGACTTGGTGTCCCAAAACACTCTGAAACTCAAAACCAATCATCCTGGCAAGTCACAATAGCATAAATAGATATGGAGAAAACAGTTAATAGGGGATCGAGGCTATTACTCTCAAAACAAGTTACATTTTAGTTGTCCGGTCAATACGATAGATGACATTACTTCATTCTTTTTATACTTTATAAATTTATTTATATTCGGTCACTAGAATGAAATATTTGATTTTCGCTGATAAACAACTACTGATAATTATTTTTGTGAAGTAAGATAAACAAATATTGATAATTCTGTATAACATTTTCTTATTTGACTTTATAAAATATTTTCTTTTAGAAGACAATACCATATTAGATCAGTACAAATACAAACAAGTTTTGCTTTTTGTTTTGGACAATTAAAGAGTAATCCTAGAAATTCCTACTTAAAAGTGAACAAGGGAGTGTTGGGATGATACTTATTATATAAAACTTGTTCAAGAATGCATAGAAATGACCTCCTACCATTTTAATAGAAATTAATCTGAATTTCAAAGCTTAGTAAGATGTCACTAGAACCATAAACACTAACCAAATATATAAAAAATTAGAAGCAGAGTAAAGCCTTCAAATACCTTGATGGTTTTTTCCTTTACCACTTGAATGAGGTTCAGAGGTATCCATGCCTCCAACTTTGAGTTTCTCACAGTCCTCTATCATATATATGTCCACTCCCTTTCTACTTCCTGCTTTGGTACTTGATAAAGTTGAACCAGGAGAAGTAATAGCAGCTTTGGTGCTTCTGATCTTTCTCACCTTGGGTACTGGACCATCCTCATAATCTTCATAACTAGAATCAGACAATACATTCCAATAAGATAGATCTGTCGGCATCCGCAGACCCTGGAGTCTCTTCCTAGTTTTATCATTTATTGTTTCCTTACTTCAAAACAATGTATTTTCCCTTTTCAGACTTTGTTTGTAGTAAATCATAGTAGCTCGTGAATTGTGACTCCAGATCTGGGTGGTAGTAATTAATGAAATCTTTATATTATTCCAAACTCGTTGTATTCCATTCTAGATTATTTGTTGTGATTTACTGAATTGAATAAGGATTAGCTTAATAATTCTCTAATGTACAAGTGGAATATTAGGCTCCATCACGGCCCCGACGGTGGGAATTCTGGGTCGTGACATGTTGTTATCAAAGCACTAGGTTGCCTAGGTCTCACAATTCACGAGCGAGCTTAGTAGAGTTTGGGGGATCAGTACGGAGACGTCTGTACTTATCTCCCAGAGGCTATGAAGTTGAGGAACAAATTTCACTTCTATTCTTCTCTGTCATGCGATTTTGTTCTCTGAATGCTAATTGAACTCTTCTACTCTTATTCTCTCATAGATGGCGAGAACACATACCGCATCTTCAGCCGAGCAGCAGCCAGAGCCTCTAGTGGTAGCTCCTACGAGGGGCAGAGGCCGAGGCAGGGGCAAGGCTTAGCCCAGAGCCCGAGCAGTGGCTCCAACAGTGGAGCCTCAGGTAGAGTTTGATGAGGAGGTTCCATCCCAGGCTGTGCCTGTCGGACCAGCTCAGGTTCCGGAGGGGTTAATTGCCACCCCAGTGCTTCAGGATGCTTTGGTCCGTTTGGTGGGCCTTATGGAGAGTGTGGCCCAGGCTGGCGCATTTTCCATGGCACCATCCATCTCTTAGGCTGAAAGAGGAGCCCAGACTCCTGCTACTCACACTCCGGAGCAGATGGCTCCCCAGTATCAGACTTCAACTGCTCATCCAGTCGGAGTACTTCAGCCGATTGTTGCGGCACAAACCGGTTATGGGTCAGTTATGTCTTCTGAGGCTTTATGGAGATTGGACAGGTTTACCAAGCTCTTCCAGTTCACTTTAGTGGTGCTACTTCAAAGGATCCCTAGGAGTATCTTGACAACTATCATGAGGTACTACGGAACATGGGTATAGTGGAGACCAACGTGGTCGACTTTGCTGCATTTCAAATGACTGGTTCCGCCATGAAATGATGGAGAGATTATTTGTTGACCAGATCAGAGGGCTCTCCTGCTCTTACTTGGGACCAGTTCTCTCAGCTCTTTCTAGAGAAGTTTCTCCCTATCACACTGAGAGAGGAGCACCGTCGTCAGTTCGGGTGTCTCCAGCAGGGCAGTATGACTGTTACTCAGTATGAGACCCGTTTTGTGGATTTGGCCGGTCATGCTCTTCTTCTGCTCCCTACCGAGAGAGAGAGAGAGAGAGAGAGAGAGAGAGAGAGAGAGAGAGAGAGAGAGAGAGAGAGAGAGAGAGAGAGAGAGAGAGAGAGAGAGAGAGAGAGAGAGAGAGAGAGAGAGAGAGAGAGAGAGAGAGAGAGAGAGAGAGAGAGAGAGAGAGAGAGAGAGAGAGAGAGAGAGAGAGAGAGAGAGAGAGAGAGAGAGAGAGAGAGAGAGAGAGAGAGAGAGAGAGAGAGAGAGAGAGAGAGAGAGAGAGAGAGAGAGAGAGAGAGAGAGAGAGAGAGAGAGAGAGAGAGAGAGAGAGAGAGAGAGAGAGAGAGAGAGAGAGAGAGAGAGAGAGAGAGAGAGAGAGAGAGAGAGAGAGAGAGGGTGAGGAGGTTTATTGACGGACTTGCTCATCCTATCAGATTGCAGATGGCTAAGGAGACTAGGAGTGAGATTTCTTTTTAGGCGGCTGCCAATGTCGCCAGGTGAGTCGAGATGTTTCTTGCTCAGGGAGGTCAGGGGTCTGGTAAGAGACCACGTCATTCCGGGGGGTTCAACGGTGCCTTATCTAGAGGAAGGGGTACTTTTCATAGAGGCCATCCTCCCAAGCCATTTTATTCAGTACTCCAGGCATCCCACGGTGCCTCTGGTGGTCGTGGCCTTCATATGCCTTATTCTGACCGACTAGCCTATGGTGCACCACCAGCTCCTATTAGGGCACCTCCGCTCCAGATTTTTCAGGGTGGTTACTCAGGTCGACAGGGTCAGTTTCAGGGTCAACAGTCACAGCAGTCGAGGTCCTATTATACTTGTGGTTATCCGAGACACATTGCTAGATTTTGCCCTCAGGTATCGGGCAGCTCGCAGTATCAGGGTTCTCGCGCCATGGTTTTGGTATCAGTTGCTACACCACCTGCCCAGCCAGCCAAAGGTAGAGGCTAGACTGTTAGAGGTGGAGGTCAGGCCGTTAGAGGTGGAGGCCAACCAGCTAGAGGCCGTCCCAAGGACGTAATTCAAGGTGATGGGGCCCAGCCTCGTTGTTATGCTTTTCCAGACAGGCCTGAGGCTGAGTCATCTGACGCTGTTATCACAGGTACTGTGTCAGTTTGCAGTATAGATGCTTCAGTTTTATTTGATCTAGGTTCTACTTATTCCTATGTGTCATCCTATTTTGCTTCATATTTGGTTGTGCCTCGTGATTCTTTTATTCCTCCTGTGTATGTGTCCACACCTATGGGAGATGCTATTATTCTATATCGTGCTTATTGTTCGTGTGTTGTCACCATTGGGAGTCTTGAGACTGATACTAGTGTAAACATTCTACTTCTCGATATGGTTGATTTTGATGTTATTTTGGGTATGGATTGGATGTCACCTTATCACACTATAATGGATTGTCATGCCAAGAAGGTGACCTTAGCCTTGCCGGGGTTGCCTCGATTAGAGTGGAGGGGGCTCCTGTCCATTCTACCAGCAGGGTTATCTCTTATATGAAGGCTCGACGTATGGTCGATAAGGGGTGTCTAGCTTATTTGGCTTATGTCTGCGATTCTAGTGCGGAGGTTCCTTCCATGGATTTAGTACCTGTTGTTCATGAGTTTCCAGAGGTGTTTCCTGTAGACCTGCCGGGGATGCCACCCGACAGGGATATTGATTTCTGTATTGATTTGGCTCCGGGCACTCAGCCCATCTCTATTCCGCCATACTGTATGGCCCTGCCAGAGTTGAAAGAATTGAAGGAACAGTTGCAAGTTTTTCTTGATAAGGGCTTCATTAGACCTAGTGTTTCAACCTGGGGTACACCTGTATTATTTGTGAAGAAGAAGGATGGATCGACGAGGATGTGCATAGATTATTGATAGTTGAACAAAGTCACCATCAAGAACAAGTATCCATTGCCGAGGATTGACGATTTCTTTGATCAACTTCAGGGTGCCAAGGTGTTTTCAAAGATTGATTTGAGATCTGGCTACCATCAGTTGAGGATAAGGGAATCTGATGTCCCTAAGACAGCCTTTCGGACTCGTTACGGGCATTATGAGTTTCTGGTGATGTCCTTTGGGTTGACTAATGCCCCAGCAACATTCATGGATTTGATGAACCAAATGTTCAAGCCTTATTTGGACTCCTTTGTGTTCGTGTTTATTGATGATATCTTGATCTACTCCTGCAGTCGAGATGAGCATGAGCAACATCTCAGGATTGTACTTCAGATTCTAAGAGCCAGCCAGTTGTATGCTAAATTTTCAAAGTGCGAGTTTTGGTTGGATTCAGTAGCTTTCTTGGGGCACGTTGTATCAGAAGAGGGCATTCAGGTAGATCCTAAGAAGATTGAGGCAGTTCAGAACTGGTCTAGACCCACTTCATCTACGGAGATCAAGAGTTTCTTGGGTTTGGCGGGCTATTACCGTCGATTTGTGGAGGGGTTTTCATCTATAGCAACCTCGTTGACCAGGTTAACCCAGAAGGGTGCCCCATTCAGATGGTCAGATGAATGTGAGGTGAGTTTTCAAAACTCAAGACTGCTTTGACTACAGCGCCAGTGTTGGTGTTGCCCACAGGTTCAAGATCTTATACGGTATATTGTGATGCGTCCCGTGTTGGGCTCGGTGCAGTATTTATGTAGGAGGGTAGGGTGATTGCATATGCGTCACGGCAGTTGAAGGTTCATGAGAAGAATTACCCTGTCCATGACTTAGAGTTGGTAGCCATTGTTCATGCATTGAAGATTTGGATGCACTATCTTTATAGTGTGTCGTGTGAGGTTTTCACGGATCATCGGAGCCTTCAATAGTTTTTCAAGCAAAAGGATCTCAATTTGAGGCAGAGGAGGTGGTTGGAGCAATTGAAAGACTATGATATCACTATTTTGTACCACCCCGGGAAGATATTTCACAACAATGACAAATAGCAATCAAGTGCAATAACAAATACAAAGCAAGTACAGCCTCTCAGGCAACAGTCACTCAACTCATCACAATAGCTCAACCACTCAGCTCTCGGCCCTCAGCGCTCACACTGAATGGGTACCCGTGCTCGCTGGGTACCCGCGCTCACCGGGGGTGTACAGACTCCGGAAGGGCTCCTACAGCCCAAGCGCCATAATCTGCATGGACAACTCACGTGCTGCATGGACAACTCACGTGCTATAATATCCTGCATGGACAACTCATGTGCCATACTATCCTTACCTCAGCGATAGGCCCTCGGCCTTACTCGGTCCCAACAATACTATCACATAGCCTAAGCATGATTTCTAACATGATTTAGAGTCAATTTTCTTTAACACATAAAGAGCATATAGCTAAGAACAAGTTGTTCAACTTTACAGTTTCACGGGACGGACCAAGTCACAATCCCCTCGGTGCACGCCTACACGCCCGTCACCTAGCATGTGTGTCACCTCCAAAATAATCACATGATACAAAATCCGGAGTTTCATACACTCAGGACCAGATTTATAATTGTTACTTACCTCAAAACGTGAAATTCTTTACTTTGCTATGCCTTTGCCTTGCAAATCGTCCTCCGAATGCCTCGAATCTAGTCACAAATAATTCGTTTCAGTCAATAAAATTTATTGATTCGCCTCCACCGAGCTACAAACCCAACTATATCTTTCTTCATTCGCCTCCACCAATAGTGCTGCCTCACATCCTGATACATCTTCGCGATGCCTGGATGAATAGAGTACCGCGAACTGTGAGCTTCCTGGAGAATCAGCTCACGCAAACCATCTACATTAGGTACACATAGCCTGCCCTGCATCCGTAATACACCATCATCTCCAATAGTGACTTCCTTGGCATCACCGTGTCCTTAAGGACAAGAAGATATGGATCATCATACTGGCGCTCTCTGATGCGATCATATAAAGAAGACAGAGAAATCATACAGGCCAAAACTCGATTCGACTCGGAAACATCCAATCTAACAAACGGATTAGACAAGGCCTGAACATCCAAGGCTAAAGGCCTCTCTATTACCGGTAAGTATGCTAAGCTGTCCAAACTCTCTGCCTTACGACTCAAGACATCGACCACCACACTGGCCTTTCTGGGATGATAGAGAATGGTGATATCACAATCCTTAAGCAACTCTAACCACCTTCGCCGCCGCAAGTTAAGATCCTTCTGTTTAAATAAATGTTGTAGACTCTGGTGATGGGTATATACCTCACACTGGACACCGTACAAGTAATGCCGCTAAATTTTAAAGGCATGAACAATAGCTGCTAACTCAAGATCGTGGACTGGATAATTCTTCTCATGTACCTTTAATTGTCTGGACGCATAGGCAATCACCCTACCGTCTTGCATTAGCACTGCGCCGAGACCAATACGCGACGCATCACAAAAGTATAAAACTCTGAACCTGTAGGCAACACCAATATTGAAGCTGTAGTCAAAGCTGTTTTGAGCTTCTGAAAGCTCTCTTCAAACTCATCCCACCACCTGAACAGAGCACCTTTCTGGGGCAATTTAGTCATAGGCGATGCAATAGATGAGAATCCCTCCATAAAACGTCAATAATAACCGGCCAAGCCGTGAAAACTCTGAATCTCAGTAACTAAAGATGATTTGGGCCAACTCTGAACTGCCTCTATTTTCTTTGGATCCACCTCAATTCCTTCACTGGACACTATATGTCCCAAGAATGCCACTGAACTAAGCCAGAACTCGCACTTAGAGAAATTTGCATAAAGTCTCTCCTCTCTCAGCCTCTATAATACAATACCCAAGTGTTGTGCATGCTCCTCCTGGCTACGTGAGTACACCAAAATATCATCAATAAATACTACGATAAATAAATCAAGATATGGCTGGAACACACTATTCACCAAATGCATAAATGCTACTGTGGCATTGGTTAGCTCAAAAGACATCACAAGAAATTCATAATGGCCATAACGAGTTCTGAATGCCGTCTTCAGAATATCCGAATCCTGAATTCTTAACTGGTGATACCCAGATCTCAAATAAATTTTGGAGAACACCCTCGCTCCCTGAAGCTGGTCAAATAAATCATCAATACGCGGTAATGGATATTTATTCTTGATTGTAACTTTGTTCAACTGCCTATAATCAATGCACATCCGCATAGTACCATCTTTCTTTTTCACAAATAGAACCGGTGCACCCCAAGGTGACACACTAGGCCTAATAAACCCCTTATCAAGGAGTTCTTGAAGTTGCTCTTTCAATTGTTTTAACCCAACTGGTGCCATACGATACGGAGGAATAGAAATAGTTGAGTGCCCTGCACCAAATCAATACCAAAATCAATATCCCTGTTGGGTGGCATACCCGACAGGTTTGTAGGAAATACATCCGGAACGTCTCGCACGACCGGTACTGAATCAATAATATGAGTATCTGCATCAACATCTCTCACAAAGGCCAAATATGACAGACATCCCTTTCCAACCATACGTTGGGCCTTCAAACAAGAAATTACCCTGCTAGGAACAAAATCTAGAGAACCTCTCTATTCGACCTTTGGCAAACCCGGCATCGTCAATGTCATGATTTTTGCATGACAGTCCAGAATAACATGACATGGAGACAACCAATCCATACCCAAGATTACATCGAAATCAACCATACTGAGTAATAAGAGATCAATTCTAGTCTCCAGTTCCATAATAGTTACCACACACGACTGATACATACGATCCACAGTAATAATATCGCCTACCGGTGTAGATACACAAACAGGTGAATCTAAGGACTAACAAGGCATATCCAGATAATGAACAAAATATGATGATACATATGAATAAGTGGAACCGAGTTCAAATAATATAGAAACCTCCCTGTGGCACACTAAAACAATACATGTGATCACTGCGTCTGAGGCAACAACATCTGGCCTGGCAGGAAAAGCATAGAATCGAGCCTGCCCGCCATCTGATCGGCCTCTCCCTATTGGACGAACCCTAGCTACCTGACCCCCACCCCAAGTTGGCCGGGCGGGTGGTGTAACAGCTGGTGCTGGTGCCGTTGGTCGAGAACTCTGCTGTGGATCCCCACTCAATAGACTAGGACAATCTCTCTTGAAATGACCCAATTCTCCACACTCGAAACAACCCCTCCTCTAATGGAACTGTTGCTCCTGATAACCCGAAGAATTACCTGTAGAAGCCTGAGCAGACGAGGCATGATGAGAAATCTGTGCTGGTAGTGCACTGAATGAAGACTGGCCTGAGTGAGCACTATAAGAACCGTGGCTAGCTGATGCACCACGATGAGATGGACGACCCGCCTGAGCGTGAATGTAAGAACGACCCCTACCGCGGTAAAACTGACCCCCTGAAGGAACACCGCTGAAATCACCAGAACCACGAGGCCTCTTAGCCTCCCTCTCAACCCGTTCCTGGGTACGAACCATCTCAATCTGACGAGCAATGTCGACCACCTCGTCGAAAGTAGCACCATACACCCTCTCTCTAGTCATGAGTAATCGTAGCTGAAAAGTAAGGCCATCTATAAATCTCCTGATCCTTTCCCTATCTGTAGGAATCAACCAGATATCATGACGGGCTAATTCTAAAAATCTCATCTCATATTGTGTCACGGACATATCTCCCTGACGAAGTTTCTCGAACTGCCTGCGCAGCTCCTCTATGCGGGACTGAGGCACGAACTTCTCCAGGAATAGACCGGAGAACTACTGCCAGGTAAGGAGTGTTGCATCGACCGGCCTACACCTCTCGTAAGAATCCCAACATCTGAAGGCATCCCAACTGGTCTCTAGAATACTCGTTGTCTGAAGCATCCGCTGAAACTTATCCAGAAAACCATGGGCATCCTCTGACTCAGCACCGCTAAAAGGTGGAGGTTGAAGCCTCTCAAATCTCTCAAGTGTCCTATGCTCATCATCTACCATAACAGGAACTACCGGGGCCTGAGCGGCTACAGCCGGCTGGGTTGGTAGTTCCCCTGGTATCTGAAGTCCATGTACTATCTGGTCTAGAGTACATGCTACAGGGGTATGAGTACCTTCCCCGTCCTGAGAAGTGGCAGGTGCGTCCTAAGCCGAAACCACCTGATCCAGACCAGTGCAGGCTACCAATATCTGGGCCAAAGTCTCCT